>CADCXT010006541.1:20000-95229 GCA_902806775.1 Microtus agrestis
AGAGAGAGAAACTGAAGAACAGAGAGTCTGAGGGGCACAGAGGCCAAGGTACATCGGGGCCGATGCCAAGATAGGCAGAGGGTAACAGAGGCTGAGGGTCAATAAAGGCCAAAGTTTTTGGGGGAGAGAGAGAGAGAGAGAGAGAGAGAGAGAGAGAGAGAGAGAGAGAGAGATACACAGAGACAGTGAGAGAGAGAGAGAGAAATATAAACCAAGGAACAGAAAGGCTGAGGGGCACAGAGGCTGAACAACAAATAGGCCGAGACACAAATAGGGAGAGGGTAACAGAGTCTTAGTGTCAAGGAGCACAAGGTTCACAGATCAGAGAATGAGGGAGAGAGGGGGAGAGAGAGATAGAGAGACTGAGAGACAGAAAAAGAGATAGAGAGAAATCGAGGAACAGAGTGGTTTAGGGCCACTGAGGCCTAAGGACAGAGAGGCCAAGGCCAAGTCCAGAGAGAGAGAGAGAGAGAGAGAGAGAGAGAGAGAGAGAGAGAGAGAGAGAGAGAGAGACAACCCGAGGAACAGAGAGACTGAGAGGCACAGAAGCCAAAGGACATGCCACCCAAGGGGGAATTCAGTTCTGAAAGCAGGGCATTTGATTCTAATTGCACACTGGGAAATATCCATCCAATGGGCCCACCTCAGTATGGATGACAGCTAACTAAGTTATTAACATGGAACACAGTGTCCTGTCAATCATCACAGCCTTGTGTCTGTCACACAATGCATGGCACCAAGTTCATGGTCATGTTTACTCAGCAAGTGAATGAATGCATTACTTTTTCCTTGTTACTCCTGAAGGCTCAGAGAAATCCTGATTGGTGTGTTGCCAAGCACCAGGGCTTCTTTGAGAATCCCTGCACATCCTCAGCCTTGTGTTTATGTCCTGAGCCTTGTGCTTCTTTCTCATTATCTTGTATGTGGCCCAAGAGTGCAAAATTGTATCACCTGGATGAAGATCGTCAGTTGTAGTCAATTCACATGATTGTAAATCTGGAAAATAACTTGGTGGTGTTCATTTGTCTCTTGTTTAAAAAAATGAAGAATTAAGGATTATTCTTTAGCATCTGCATCATATTGCTATCCCTGTCAGAACTAGATCTCAGGAAAAGTTTCCAGGTTTATTGAGTTAATCAAAAGATAATTGAATTATTTCTCTCTTCCTTTCCTCTTTCCTACCCCTCTCATGTTCTCCCTTCTTCCCAAATTGGTGACTTCCTCTTATTTACTTATTGTTGTTTTACATATATGAACAAACATTTACACACAACCTGTTGAGTCCACTCAGTATTGACTGCACCCCTAGATGAAGAGCTACAAGCAATTAACAGCTACTAAGAGAGGGAGATATAGCCTTTCCTAGGGATGAACACCCTTGATAGGTTATGCAGTATACCCAATGATCAGCCCTAGAGATTTACACATGCAAGCTTTAGAGAGTTTTCAATTTCATTTCCTTTGTAAACAGTCACATTCTAGTAGCTGTGAACAGAAATGTGAACCAATAGTGCCACACAGTGGCTGAAAGGTTTAGCTTCAACTAATGAAATTTTCTTTCAATTAAAAAGTGGGATACAGATCTAAACAGAATTCTCAACAGAATAAACTCAAATGTTCAAAAGATATTTAAGGAATTGTTCAACATCCTTTGTCATCAGGGAAATGCAAATCAAAATGACTGTGTGATACCATCTTATACCTATCAGTATGGCTAAGATTATAAACACTGATGCCAGCTTATGCTGGAGAGGATGTGGAATAAGGGAAACACTTTTCTACTGCTGGCGGGAGTACCAACTTGAACAGTCACTTTGGAAATCAGTATGGTGGTTTCTCAGAAAAATTAGAAATCAACCTATCCCAAGACGCATCTATACCACTCCTGGGCATATACCCAAAGGATGCACAACAAATATCAAGGACATTTGTCCAATGATATAACAGCATTGTTTGTGATAACCAGAACCTGTAAACAATCTAG
Organism: Microtus agrestis; assembly: GCA_902806775.1. Lineage (NCBI taxonomy): Eukaryota > Metazoa > Chordata > Mammalia > Rodentia > Cricetidae > Microtus > Microtus agrestis. The sequence goes on from CADCXT010006541.1 coordinate 21,985, forward strand.
ATGCCCCTCAACTGAAGAATGGATAAAGAAAATGTGGTACATTTACACAATGGAGTACTACTCAGTGGAAAAAAAACTAATGACATCTTGAAATTTGCAGGCAAATGAATGGAACTAGAAAAACAAAAACATTCTGAGTGAGGTAACCCAGACCCAGAAAGACAAGCACGGTATATACTCACTCATAAGTGAGTATTAGACGCAAAACAAAACAAAGGATAACCAGGATACAAACCACAACCCCAGAGAAGCTAGGTAAAAGGAGGACCCAAAGAGGGACACACATGGAGGAGCCCAGGAAAGGGCAATAGTTAAGATTTGCTGGGTAAACTGGGAAGGGGGCAGAAAAGAGGGGATGGGGAATGGGAACAAGAGGAATCAAGATGGTGAAGTGGAGAGGGGGAGCAATGAAAGAGATATCTTGATAGACAGAGCCATTATGGGGTTAGGGAGAAACCTGGTGCTAGGGAAATTCCCAGGAATCCACATGGATGACCCCAGCTAAGACTCCTAGCAATGGTGGAGAGGGTACCTGAACTGTCTTTTCCCTATAATGAGATTAGTGACTACCCTAAGTGTCAACATAGAACCTATGGAAGCAGATGCACTGATCCATAGCCAAGCACTGGGTTGAGCTCCTGGAGTTCAGCTGACGAGAGGGAGGAGGGATCATATGAGCAAAGGGAGAGTCAAGATAATGATGGAGAAAACCACAAAGATAGCTGAGCCAAGCAAATGGAAGCTCACAGACTCTGAACTGACTGCTGGGAAATCAAAATGGGACTGAACTAGGTCCTCTGAATGTGGGGAGAGTTATGTGACTTGATCTGTTGGGGGCTAGCAGTGGGACCAGGACTTATCCTGGATGCATGAACTGGTGGTTTGGAGCCCATTCCCTAGGTGAGACACCTTGCTCAGCCTTGATACAGGGGGGAGGGGCTTGGTCCTGCCTCAACGTGGTATGCTAGACTTTGTTGACTCCCAAGGGAGGCCTTACCTCCTCTGAGAAGTGGATGGGGATGGGATGGGGAGGTAAGGGGACAAGAGAAGGGGAGGGAGTAGGAACTGGGACTGGGATGTAAAATGAAAAAAAAAGTTTTAGATTAAAAATTGCTAATGGTTGATCTCAAAAAACATAAAATATGAATAATGTGAAATTCCCAATCCTTGCAGGGTTTCTCATCTGAAGGATGGGGGAGAGAAAAGGAGACCATCTCTGGGAATAACGAACAAGATATCTATATAGCCTTAGCTTTGGCATTATAAGGTAGTACCCAACTATACTGTTTAGACTCTTCTCTAACTTGTATGGAGGCTGGGGTACAGGACACAGTACATAAGCCCAAGAGGTTCCTAAAGGAACTTGGAGAGGAGCACTCAGCCTTTCTCTGGCACAGCTTCAAAAGGTACTTTTAGAGTTTGTGCTGCTGGCCTGGCTGCTCCCCGAAGTTTGCTGCTGTTGTTTTTCTATCTGACTTGCCAAGAGCTGGCTTACCAGATTGATATGGGATTTTCTCCCCGGAAGAGCAGATCCACCCTCACATACTTCGAATAGGGGTTTTACTAAATTGATTTGAAAATTTGGAAGCTGGGTCTTTCTCTATTTTTCTTGCACAGGAAACTGAACTTTGGTTGTTTCTTAAGCCATCCTGGTCCAGCTCCTCATAGGAATCTTTTATATTGCATGTAGGCCCAAGGAAACAGAGTTAATAATATAAGGCAACAGAAGGGAAAGGGAACAAACTTTTTTTGATTCTTATTGAGCTCTACATTTTTCTCTGCTCCCCTTCCTGCCTCTCCCCTCCCCCCTTCACTCCTCCCCCAAGGTCCTTATTCTCCCAATTTACTCAAGAGCTCTGGTCTTTTTCTACTTCCCATGTAGATTGGATCTATGTAAGTCTCTCTTAGTGTCCTCATTGTTGTCTAAATTCTCTGGGATTATAGTTTGTAGGCTGGTTTTATTTGCTTTATGTTTAAAAACCACCCATGAGTGAGTACCTGTGATAATTATCTTTCTGTGTCTGGGTTGCCTCACTGAAAATAATGTTTTCTAGCTCCATCCATTTGCCTGCAAAATTCAAGGTGTCATTATTCTTTTCTGCTGTGTAGTACTCCATTGTGTAAATGTACCACATTTTCCCTTCAGTTGAGGGGCATTTAGGTTGTTTCCAGGTTCTGGCTATGACAAATAATGCTGCTATGAACATAGTTGAGCACATGTCCTTGTGGCATGATTGAGCATCCTTTGGGTATATACCCAAAAGTGGTATTACTCTGTCTTGAGGAAGGTTGTTTCCTAATTTTCTGAGAAATTGCCATACATATATCCAAAGGGCCTGTACCAGCTTGCACTAAAGGGAAGACTCCTGCAATGTTTTTATGTTAATTATGCTTTATTTTGTCATGTTTGGTTGTTATGTCTTAGAAGCCTGTTCTTTTCTAATGAGACAGAAAGGGAGTGCATCCAGAGGGGAGAGGAGGTGGGGAGAGATTTTGAGGAGTAGAGGGAGGGGAAACTGTAATCAGGATATACTGTATAAGAAACAATCTATTTTTAATTTAAAAAAAGGAGAAAAAATAAACCCTGCTTCTATGTGGCAACAATTAAAAGTCATCAATGTAGTTGATTATGGCGGTGCAGGTCTTTAACCCCAGTACGCAGGAGGCAGAGGGAGGCAGATCTCTGTGAATTTTCAGGCCAGTTTTAGTTACATAACAAGTCCCAGGCCAGGCAGGGATATACAGATTCCCTGTCTTAAAAACAATCCCACCCAAAGGAATATAGAAACAGAAAAAAAAATGCCATTAATGTTCTGTTCCTTGGCATGAACATTGGACAAGTATTTGTTAGCTGTGTAAGAACAGCCTGGTCAGTCCTTTTTCACTGCTGCCTAAGCTCAGACTCAAAGAACCTAAGTCACCTCTGCAGGTAATTGGCAAGATTTGAAGAGGGCTGAAGTGGGAGGATTAATACAGACAGATGGGTATAAGTTAACACAACTTTAATGAAAATAGCACACTCACGCAACCAAGTTCCAGCGATGCACCGAAACAGGAAACAGGAAGCGCAGCCGCGTCTGCGCGCCTGAATTTATCCGTAAACATTTTCCCGAGTCTGTCCCGCCCCCAAAGGCGGGCTCTCCCTACATCTCCCCCCTTTTGTCTAAATAAGACAGAACTAAACTAACTACAACTATGAACAATAATAACAAATAATAAATATAACAAACAATATTGAGAACAAAAGTTTTACCAGACACTCTATCTCAAGGAGTCTAAATGATGTAGAGAGTAATTACAATTATATAATCTTCAACTCCGTCAAAGATCTGAGAAGGGAGTAAATGTTACTTAACAAATGAGAAATATCCAAAATGTGCCAAAAATGACAGTGACAACTGACTACCTGGGCAATCACCCAAATTCTAGTTCGCAATGTTGAGTCAACCAACTTTGGCTAAGGCCTAACATAACTGACATGCCATTATCAAATGCAAGGAACTTTCTTAGAATTATCCTACCCTGTCTTGGCAAGATAAGACAATCCTGTTTCATATCTTTGTCAGTAGTTGAGGATTGGGCTTTTCTTAACCCAAAGGCCAGTTCTGCCAAGAAGACAAGCTCCCAGTAGAGTGTCTTTGGTGCTCAACGTTCTCTCGGGAGTAGAGTGGCGTCGCCACTCTCCGAACTTCATCATGCCGCCCAAGGATGACAAGAAGAAGAAAGATGCCGGAAAGTCGGCCAAAAAAGACAAAGACCCAGTAAATAAGTCCGGTGGCAAGGCCAAAAAGAAGAAGTGGTCCAAAGGCAAAGTTCGGGACAAGCTCAACAATCTAGTCCTGTTTGACAAGGCTACATACGACAAACTCTGTAAGGAAGTGCCCAACTATAAACTTATTACTCCAGCCGTGGTCTCTGAGAGACTGAAGATTCTCGGTTCCTTGGCCAGGGCAGCTCTTCAGGAGCTCCTTAGTAAAGGGCTTATCAAGCTGGTTTCAAAGCACAGAGCCCAAGTAATTTACACCAGAAACACAAAGGGTGGAGATGCCCCAGCTGCTGGTGAAGATGCATGAATAGGTTCAATCAGCTGTACTTTTGGAAAAATAAAACTTTATTAAATCAAAAAAAAAAAGGGAGAAGGAAGCTGGAAAGATTCGCCATTATGTCCCCATGCCAGGCAGAAGCAGGTTAAGATCTTCCCTGGTAAGCCAGCTCGTGGGCCACACAGAATAATAGAAATGGGTTAGATTAATATGTAAGAGCTAGCCCATAAGAGGCTACAGATAACGGGCCAGGCAGTGTTTAAAACAATACAGTTTCCATGTAATTATTTCGGGGCACAAGTAAGCCATGTGGACGGCCGGGTGCAGCAGCCCGGCCGCCGCTACCAATTGCAACAGAATGGCGCCCAGACGTGATGGCTAAATCCACTTAAAAACCTGAGAGAGCTTAATTTTAAACAGAGAAAATACAGAGTTTAATACAGATTTTTGTTGTTTGTTGATGGTGTGCTGTAGAGAGACTTAAACGCTGCGTCCTTTTAAAGCGCGCTCCCTGCCTGCACCTGGGCAGATGGCGGAATCAGGCTTGGGCAGGCGGAAGAATATGGCGGATTCCTGCCGCGATACAGAGACTACGCAGTGCTCTGCGTATCAGATTTGGTTGTAACTTGGATAAAAAGAGTTTCTGTGCTACAGGCTCAATCTCAGAATTAAACTGCTGAGTGCAGCTCCAATGTGGACTTGCTGTGTGCCTGGAACTGTGTGCAGCTCAGGCAGGAAGTACTGTAATTACTGTGATAACAGCGCACTAGGTTTAGGCTGAGCAGGACTCAGGCGGTACCGTATTACCCCTACATGATGCAACTTAAGTTTTTAAGAACTGCTCCTGGACATTAAAAAATTACAGATTCACAATAAAACAGATTCAGAAAGACCAATAAATGAATCATAATGTTGGATGAATGTACGTAGGCTTGATAGAAAAAATAGAGAGAGAAAGAATAAAGTTAATGCCCTTAAAAAAGGGGTAAAGTCTTTAAAGAGACAGAGTACAGATAGTTATAGATTAAGAGAAATAAAAAAAAATAAGCCACGTAAAAATGAAAAATTCACAGAGAGTCTGGATTATGTACATTGTGTTTTCTTTAAAATTTTTGACTGTAAAGGAGCTAAATACAGAGAGTCATTTCATTATATGGGCTGCCAAATGGAAGCAGAATGGATATCATGAGGGTATGACTTCAGAATTTGGGTCTAAGGATATGATGCTTTGGAAAGGGTCTTCTTTTGTTTTCACAGAGGATGAGACCCTGTGGATTTCTTCTATTCCAATTTGGTACGATAGACCACGCCCTCCTGAAGATTGCTGTGAACACCCTCAAAAAATTACTTCACTCAACTGCCAACTGAGATGACCCTGGCACACAGGTTACACCACGAAAGATCTAATTAACGACGCCCCCATTCAGCAGGAAGCAGTTTGGAAAGAAAAACTGCGCCCATGTTCCCAAATATTGTTTATAAATGTTCTTTTACATTTAAAAGGGGATATGATATAGATATAAATAATTTACATTGGTATGGATTTTAAGGTCAATTTTGTTACATGTATATGTATTTCTGATCTTGATTAAGGTATTGTGATTGTGTAATTCATTTAAAAATTTACTGTATAATTAGGAAATATAGGTTGTTAATGGATAATCATTGATAATAGTCAAGCTTGTAGTCATGTTAGTTAGATTTTCTAGATATATAGAGATATATTTCAGTCAGGTAATGCATTCTTCATTTCTTTCAAAGACTACAGAATATGGCATTTAAATGTTTTAATAACTTAGGGTTTTTCATGACAATGAGACACGTCTGCTCCTGGCAACACCAATCTACTTCAAGAGGAGGATGGGCATCGAAGAGGATCGTCATGGAGTTTGATAGCCATTTGGGCAAGAAACTGCTCTTGCCTGGACTGATGCATAAACTGGACACAAAGAACCCGCAGAGAGAGGACTGCTGAACTTGCCTAAAGGTGAGATGGTCTTTCGGGGTTCCTGATTCATGAGAGTCTGTGAGACATTCTGCAGGACACAACAGAAAGTGACTGAACTGTCTTTGAAATTTCCTGCTTCATGGAAATGTCTGCTGGATACTGTGGGCCTGAAGGCCGAAGATAGATGCCCCAATGGTACAAAAGAACTTTGGGTGACTGTCCAGGCAGTGAGATGTCTCTGTCATTTCTAGAGCATTTGATTTCTTGTTTACTTAGGTAGTTTTATATCCTTCTGGAGTCTTTGATGGAGTTGAAGAATGGATAGTTATAGTTTTCCTTAGTTATGATAAAAGATAAAGTAGATATTGTAACTGTAATTCTTACTTGATAACTGTTTTGTTATATGTAATTTTACTATGTTAAAGTTAAAGCCTTTCTTTTTTGTTTAAACAGAAAAAGGGGAAATGATGTGGGAATGATTTCTTATTAATAAAGAAACTGCCTGGCCCATTCGATAGGTCCACCCTTAGATGGGTGGAGAAAACAGAACAGGATTCTGGGAGAGAGAGACTGAGAGAAGAAGTCGCCATGATGTTCCCATGCCAGGCAGACGCAGGTTAAGATCTTCCCTGGTAAGCCAGCTCGTGGGCCACACAGAATAATAGAAATGGGTTAGATTAATATGTAAGAACTAGCCCATAAGAGGCTACAGATAACGGGCCAGGCAGTATTTAAAAGAATACAGTTTCCGTGTAATTATTTCGGGGCATAAGTAAGCTAGTGGGCGGCCGCGAGCTGGGGCGACAGGGAAGCGGCCCGCCGCTCCTACAACAGAGGGCCACCTACTTCTTACCCCAAACACACCAAGAGGAGGCTATCCCTTCTCCCCCACCAAAAGAACCCTGAACAATGTCGTGGTATTTCATTTGTATTTTAATAAATAGTGCTTGCCTGAAGATCAGAGCGTAAAACAGCCGCACTGCACAGCCTTACAGACCAGGCAATGGTAACACACACCTTTAATCTTAGTAGCCACACTAGTTGCCTTAGAAACTGGACAGTGCATGCCTTTAATCCCATCCCTAGAGAGGTTTATAAAATGGAAGAGACAGCTCTCACGCACAGTCTCATTCTGAGATTTCTGGAGGCAGGATCGCCATTTTGGACTGAGGTCGATGTAAGAGGCAGTGGTTGTTGTTTTGCTTTTTTGGATCTTCAGGTTGATCCCCAGTTTCTCTTTCTCGGTTTTTATTATTTGTGCTTCGTGAACACTTTCTGCTGCACTTATGTGGTGGTTTTGGGTGGGAGGCAGGGATCAATAGCAGCTTTAAATGTCCAGACATGGATATATACCAATGTGTTTTTTCTGTTATCCGAACAAATCCAGAAAACTCTGCCTGACAGCTTGGTGCCAAGCTTCAAACACGTGATCTTCCCCTTCTCTCAGCTTCTCAGTTGCAGTCCATACTCTGTTGCCCAGGCAACACCCACCTCCATTTTTTTCTTTTCCCATTTTTCCTTATTATTATTTTAAACTAGCACATAAAGTAGGTGGTTTCATTATCACATAGAGCTCTGTTGACCCTCCTCTCTTATTATTGCCCACTCCCATCTGCACTTGTTTCCCTCCTCCCAACAAGTAGAGCCTTCGCCACTTTCATCTGATGTGCATTCTATCACCATGGCTACTTCCCCCGCCCCCTGAAATTTTCGGGGAAATGGATGAATCTATAAATGATATTAGGCAAAGTGATTCAGAATCAGAAACTCACATACTCCATGTTTGCTCCTACATGAGGGTGTCAGCTATGTGGAGGGGGCTTTATAGGTCATGCGATAGAAAGACTCTGAAAGGGCTAAAAGAGCTGCTTATTTTTCTTATAAGGAGAGGGGATACCTTTTTGAACAGAGTAACAAATGAGACAAAGCAATTTGTTTACTTTGTTTCTAGATCTTTCTGAAAACTGTACTTGTATATTAAAGCCATTTTGTTTGTTGATGACCTCAAGCCTCACTGGTACTCACTGATTTAACTTCTCCTATCTCAGTAGAAATTGAGATATCCGCACTGCAGAAGGGTCCTTCCAGACAACAGACCTTTACCGTCTATTAGCCTACTCTATAAAGGTTTCCTAGAATTTCTCCTACCACCTTTCTAAGAGACTATACTATAGCTTCTCATATGCACAATACAGCCTTAGGTCCTCTAAAAGAATCGGATTCATCCTCTTTATAAACTGGTTTTAATAGCGACGTCATGTTTTCCTGTGCATTGTAGAAGCTTCTTAGCAGATATTTGGTAATAGGGTGTCCTCTGCTGCCACCTCGTGACAGATTTCTGAACTACTGTTTGAACAGCGCTAAGCAGAAGATGTGAAGGGAGAGAGACTGCAGTCCAACCACATTTCAGAACTTTCTGGAAGGCTGGTTGGAAAAGGAACTATTTCCAGTAGGAGTACAGAGAGTTAGGAGACAGAAAGTTCAGATTTTCACTTCAAGAAGAGAAAAATCTATATGAGATGAAGAATATGATATTGTTTATTTTTGTGCTTAAAGCACTGGGTATACTGTTGGATAAGCATATGAACGGAAAACAAATCCTGGCCGTATATGATATTTGTAACCCTCCTTTACCTTTATTGTGACCTATTTGCATGTAATTACATTTCTAAAATAACGTTATAAAATTTTCAACAATCTGATTGCTTTATATTTTACATAAGATATTTGTTTTAGCACATGAATGCTAATAAGTTTACCTGTATTCCTCTAATAAAAATTAATCAGTGTTTAAAATCACTGTTAAGCTTGAGATGATATAAAAATCCAACTGCCAAGCCAGGCAGTGGTGGCACACGCCTTTAATCCCAGCACTTGAGAGGCAGAGGGCCTCTGTGAGTTTGAGGCCAGCCTCGTCTACAAGAGCTTGTTCTAGGACAGCCAAGGCTACAAAAAACCCTGTCTCGAACCCTCCCCCCAAACCCCAACCAACTGCCTTTTCATTAAGTCAGGTAATAAAGAATATTAGAATAAAATTAGATTAAATAAGGACATCATTTAAAATATATTGAACCCAACACTCATTTCACATTAAACAGATCAGGAAGAAAAATATAACAGACTGAGGAGGTTGTATTGATGCATATTTATGAAATAATAACAGAGAAAAAGAAACCAAGGATTTCAGAATGAGAAATTTTAGTCATGGGAGGGATTTGATAGAAAAAAAGAAAGGAGAGATGAAGTAGTGATATTTTAATTTTTAAAAACTTAACAAGGTTCTAGTTCAAGACTAAATGTCATCTGCTATGAAAATTGCTTCTTCAAAAAATATCAAATGTAAAAATAAGCATATTTAACAAATGGTGCTGGCATAACTGGATATCAACATGTAGAAGAATGAAAATAGACCCATATCTATCACCATGCACAAAACTCAAGTCCAAAATGGATCAAAGACCTCAACATAAAGCCAGCCACACTAAACCTCATAGAAAAGAAAGTGGGAAGTACATTTGAATGCATTGGCACACGAGACCACTCCCTAAATATAACCCCAGCAGCACAGACACAGAGAGAAACAATTAATAAATGGGACCTCCTGAAACTGAAAAGCTTCTGTAAAGCAAAGCACATGGTCAACAAGAGAAAACAACAGCCTACAGAATGGGAAAAGATCTTCACTAACCCCACATCAGACAGAGGTCTGATCTCCAAAATATACAAAGAACTCAAGAAATTGGTCATCAGAAGAATAAATAATCTGATAAAAAATGGAGTACAGACCTAAACAGAGAACTCTCAACAGAGGAATCTAAAATGGCTGAAAGACTCTTAAGGAAATTCTCAACATCCTTAGTCATCAGAGAAATGCAAATCAAAACAACTCTGAGATTCCTTCTTACACATGTAAGAATTGCCAAGTTAAAAAAACACTGATGACAACTTATGCTGGAGAGGTTGTGGGGTAAAGGGATCACTCCTGCACTGCTGGTGGGAGTGCAAGCTGGTACAACCCCTTTGGATGTCGGTGTGGTGACTTCTCAGAAAATCAGGAACCGACCTTCCTCAAGACCCAGTAATACCACTTTTGGGTATATATCCAAAGAATGCTCAATTGTGTCACAAGGACATGTGCTCAACTATGTTCATAGCAGCTTTGTTTGTCATAGCCAGAACCTGGAAACAACCTAAATACCCCTCGACTGAAGGGAAAATGTGATACATTTACACAATGGATTACTACACAGCAGAAAAAAATAAAGTCTTGAAATTTGCAGGCAAATAAATGGAGCTAGAAAACATCATTTTTAGTGAAGTAAACCAGACCCAGAAAGACAATTATCATATGTACTCACTCATAAGTGTTTTTTAAACATAAAGCAAAGAAAACCAGTCTACAAATCACAATCCCAGAGAACTTAGACAACAATGAGGACACTAAGAGAGACATACATAGACCTAATCTACATGGGAAGTAGAAAAAGACAAGATCTCCTAAGTAAATTGGGAGCATGTGGACCTTGGGAGAGGTTGAAGGGGAGGGGAGAGGTATGAAGGAGTAGAGAAAAATGTAGAGCTCAATAAAAATCAATAAAATAAAAAAAAGAAAATTGCTTCTTATTTGGGCAAGTCAAACATCTTCCCATTTCAAGCCTCTAACTGGATGAGGCTCAATCTCATTATAAAGAACAATCTTCTTGAAAAAAAAAACATAATATCCAGTTTGTAGACCAGGCAGGCCTCAAACTCACAGAAACCTGCCTGCCTCTGCTTCCAAAGTTCTGGGATTGGTGGTGTGTGCCAACATGCTCAGCAATTAGATTAAATCTTCATCTTGTACTAAAAGAACCTATTATGCAAAAAGAAACATACAGAAAAATAATGACGAGTTATCTGAACTTCATTGATTGATTATCTTTGATTTTAATCTGGCAGCCCAAAATGTGGCGAGCTCTATGCATAACCAATGGGCTCCAGGCAACAGTCATAGCTGAGCTTCCAGCAGATGCCCACAGAAGTAGTCACTCGCGATAGCTGGATATTCTCTATAAGTCTCAGACATTTGAATATCTGGTCACCAGTTGTTGGTACTTTGGGGGAGGCTTAGGAGGTGTGGCCTTGCTGGAGGAAATGTGTCACTGGGAGAGAGCTTTGGGGGTTTCAGAATCCATGTTCCATTTTTGGTGTGTTCTCTCTGCTTCCCATAGGAGGTGTGAGCTCTCAGTGCTGTTCCAGCCACCATGTCTTTGTTCGACCATCATGGACTCTGACCATCTAGAACTGTAAACTCCAAATGAACGCCTCCTTTTACAAGTTGCTTTGGCTGTAGTGTTTTAATCATAGCAATAGAAAAGTGAGTACTGCATCATCTGGGTGAGTAAGTTTCCTGGATGCTTCAGGTGTTTGGAACCTCTGGGTATCCTTGTCTTCATATAACAGACACCACAGAGAACAGAAAAACCGGCTTGCTAAGTGAAATCACCAGATAGAATACTGAACGAATGGTAGCTAATGATTTGAGATACAGACTTAGACAGAAAATATTATGCTTTTGGTGAGTGTTGTCCCATGCCCCATGGGTAGTTTGTTGTTATTAAATGACAATTGAATTATCTTCTAAGGCTTGATAAAACTTCCTTAGAATTTTAACTATAATCTATGTGTAGGTTTACGGGGGCATATAGATTTCTGAACACTTTGTCAATTCTTTTTTGAAGGGATTTATAAAGTTAATCTTCACAATCCATAAATTTATAGCTACTCATAAAACATATGGAACCGAATTTTGTAAGGTTTAAAGTGAGTAACCATTGCATTCTCAAAGGAAAGTACAAACGTTGGTTTATTAAGCATTCGTTCCAAACTGGAGTAGTCACCCTGAAAAGTGTCTTCTCACAGGTATTCAGAAATATTTCTTTTTATAACAAGGATGGCTTTTGGCAAGGAAGTTGCTTTCCTTAGGCACACACAGACAGAACTCCTTCACCAGACAGCAACATAAATATATATTGCAATCCTTGCACTTTGATTGTCCTGATGCACTTTCCCCAAGCAATAAGAATCCTGTATGCCAGCAGTGCTAAATCACGTTCTTTAGTTCTCCTTGAATTATGTACTCCTAATAGTTACCTCTCCTTCAGGAAGTACCCTAGAGCCGCGTGCTCCTATGTCTATCCTTTTTGTAGGTGGTGTTCTTCATTTGTCTGTTGGGTACTTTGAAGTAAGACCCTGAATTGTGAGAACCAGAACGATGCGGTAAGGTAAGGGTATCCTGAACTTACCTTCCATGTACAGGCAGGGTGGTCATGGGAGAATAAGACATTTTTGAGTCAATTTTCCTGCTCTGTGAAGTGAGCATTAGAGCATTGGAATGCTCACATAACAACCCAGACCTTCGGTAACAAGGCAGGAGCAAGCACATAGCCCTGTCTTTTTGAATCCAGGCCACTTCTTATTCCTTCTCAGATTTGTTGTGAGTTTAAGGGGTGAGGAAAGCAAAGGACCTAGTGGAGATGCTTCCTGTGCCTTTTTATGTGGTGATAAAATTTTATGAAGACAACTCTTTTATTTTAAGAGACCGCAACTTTGGCTGGATCTCACAGCCAAGTTAATAATCATACCTTGAGATCACTTAAGCCTTAGCCTGCTATCTTGCTGTACTCTGGCTGTTTGTTTAAACTGCCTTTTACGAGAACAATGTGAACAACCAACCCTACTTTTCTTGGATTTTCCATGTAATCAGATTTGACAGACTAGGCTAATGCATAGCTGCACTCTTAAACTATCTACTCTTCTATTTTCCCGACCCAGAGATCAATGTGTGCGTGCACATGTATGTGTGTGTGTATCATAATTATCATTTTCTGAAAACAGAAGACAGGTCCTTATATAACAAACAAACACCATTAAATGTTGTGAGCAGCACATAGATGCTGCCTGATAGCAAGTGTTTGCCTCACTGAATGCTTTGGGAGTCAGTTGGAGTTAATAACTTAATCCCCCTTTTAAAACTCTGTTAAAGATTTCTGTAAAGTAATTCCTCATTCCTTCCCCCATGTGATATTTTCTGTGCTTTTCAGGAAACACGGAGCAAAGTCCTTTGTTAGGGATCCGACACATGAGAGAAAGGCAATACAGATTGATCAGCTACAACAGACAAACTACAGACAAGCCAGATACCACAAATTAGAAAGAAGAAAGACACACAGAGAGAAGTGTAGAATTTAATCATGAGTTGATTTTTGGTCAAACTAAACCCAGAGGAAGTGCTGAATTTTCTTTCTGTAGTAAAACACCAGTACATTTTGGTGACTCTGAATCTATCTTATGCATTTAACTGACACACTTTTCACCATGACTTGGCTGTTTTGTAATCAAATGTAAGGATTTCATGTCTTGGTAAGTGCAAAGCCAAAATAAGCAAAGCGAAGTCATAAAACAGTCAAAACATATATTTTACCTCAAACAGGCTAGGAGAGCACCAAAATCATTTCCAAAGCAACATTTTTTTTAGAGTAAAGGAAGCATGGGAGTTTGATTCAGGGGAATATATGTATATATACATGAGTGGGCCGGTTCCAAAACATGCTCAGTTAAGGTATACATGCTTGAGCATATACAGATAAGCTAATAATTTAAAAGGAAAAAATAGCAAATGCATTTTGTAGCTCAAATCTGCACAGATGGAAAAGATTAAAGTGGTGTGTAGAAATATCACTAAGCGGGCTCAACTTGAACTGCAGAGTTTTAATGGAAAACCAGTGAAAGGATACTTTGAAGGTACGTGAACACACCTTGCTTAGTCACTAACAATCTCAGTGGCGTTCATCACTGACCAACAACTGCCATGATGCCTGGCAAGGATTAACAATGAATCATGGTCGTTGCTGTGTTCTTTTTCTCTGGACAAATCTGCATTGGGTGACAGATCATAATGCATGTGTGAAGGAGGTGAGTTCTAAGGATGTAGACAGTGACATCTGATTAAATATTTTCAGATCAGAAGGGCAGGAGTGCTTTGACTTTAGTGAAGTATTATGCTTGCCTCCTGCAATTTCATGGACCTGAACAAAAGCATGTGGTGAAGTAGCTTCTGTAGCAATACAAAAGTTCAAACATAGAAAAACTGTTTTGATCTCATATGATTTAGAGATTTAGTTCATGGAAGTTCATCTGCTTGATATGCTTATTAGTAGAAGCCCTCAAAAGCTTCTATCTCAAAGATCCTTCTTATTGGAAATATATATATATATATACATATATGAAATATATAATACATATATTTGCTTTATGGAAGAGTGTGATGCTTTACTTAAATTAACCATATATTTACATGTATTCTCTGGCAATAAATAAAAATTAGTGACTGATAACCAGATAGATGTTGAAATATACAGTTGATTTGAAGGCACTGTGATATATTAATTTGGGTTCTTTTCCTGGTAGCCATGTTTCCATCTATCCTATAATGAAATTTTGTAGACTCTATGGTATTTCCTAGTGTTAGTCAAAAAAATACCTGTTACAAAATTTATTTTTTCCAAGGCAATGATTTTCCTTCAGTTTCATAATACCCCTGGAGGGTCATCAGAAAGATGCCTTATATTATAAAATATTGATTAATTGCTCACATGGAGAAGAAAGTTGATGTTTAGCATGTTAATAGCAATTCATCTATGTATTTCTGACTGCCTAAATAGCAACTCATGACCTCCATGTCTCTATGATGAGTGTTGGGTAGAAGTCCTTTCTAGCCATTTAACGTATTTGTTCTTCCTAGTTAATGTAGTCTATAATGAATTTATGAAAACAACAAGAATTTATTATACATTTTAAAATGGCATATCATGTCAATAATTTTACATTATGAGAAATAATAATCATAATTCAATCTGCCCAATTACACAAATATATCCACTGTAAGAACCAAGTGGGCATAGTTATTGTTATTATTATCATCATTTCCTAAGTTATGCTCAGTTCTGTAGTTCGTGGTCTCCCTAACAATCAAACACCCTGACTGTCCCCAACTAAATGCAGCATTTTAGTCAATGCTATGGTTTAGTTATTGTTGGAGGAGGGGCTGCTTGTGTGTTTTCCAACCACCCAGCAGCTCACCCCCAAAATAGCCACACAGAAACTGTATTAATTAAATCATTGCTTGGCCCATTAGCTCTAGCTTCTTATTGGCTAACTCTTACATATTAATTTAACCCATTTCCAGTATTTTATATTTTACTATGAGGCTTGTGGCCTACCAGCAAAGTTTCAGCACACCTGCCTCCAGCAGAGGTTTCGTGGCTTCTCTCTGACTTTGCCTTCTTCCTCCTAGCATTCAGTTTAGTTTTCCCTGCCTAGCTAAGTTCTGCCCTGCTATAGGTCCAAAGCAATTTCTTTATTAATTAAATCACTGCTTGGCCCATTGGCTCTAGCTTTTTATCAATAGGCCAATGCAGTTTCTTTATTAATTAACTTATCGTACCAATGCAAATTGTTTATTTCTATATCATATCCCTCTTTAAATGTAAACAAACATTTACAAACAATATTTAGGAATATAGACATAGTTTTCTCCAAACTGCTTTCTGCTTTTTGTTGGGCAAAGTAGTATTGGGGGTTGTTCACAGTGATCTTTCAGGGAGTCTTGGTCCATCAAACCACATTAGTCTGGAAGTATTCCACAGGTACTAATTCTCTGTGGAAAAAAATAGGAACTTCTTTTCCAAAGCAACATATCCATAGACTCAAACTTTGAAGTCAAGATTCAAAGAAAGCACAATATACATAATCCAGACTCTCTATGTATATTCCGTCTTTACATGGCTTTTCTTACTCTATTACTTTTTAATATTTACTTTATTATCTTTACTCCTTTAATCTATGACTACCTGTACTTTGTCTCTTTAAAGACTTTACCCTTTTTTAAAAGCATCAACTTTATGACTCTACATACTCTTTTTCTTCTCTCTCCCAAGCCTATGTATTTTTTAAATGCACTGTGACTCATTTAGAGTTCTTTTATGTATGAATCTATGCTATTTTGTATTTGTAATTCTTTACTGTTCAGGAGCATTTCTTAAAATGCTAAGCCCTTCTTATAAACTTAAGTGGCATCATTGCTAGGGGAAAAATGGCACTGCCTGCTTTCCCTGTGCAGTTCAGCATGGTGGAGCTGTTCGCTGCCTCTGAAAGCCATGTACATTGCCTTATTTTTAGGCACACAGGAGGTCTATGTTGCCATTAAGCAAGTTGTAGCACTTTGCTTACAAATTCCATTTAAATGCCCCATAGCTGGACCTCCTGAAAGAGCCAGAGCTATTTGTGCTGGTGAACCAGAAAGCCGCTTTTTTTTTTTTTAAAGAAGCTGCACAGTCTTTACTGTACTTCTCTTAAAATAGCCATGGTGCCCCTGCTCGTCATGAGCCCATCTAGAAAAAAATGTGGCTATCAAAAGCCATGCTTAACCCTGTTCTTTTGTGTCTAGAATTCCCTTTGATGCTTTCTCAGGTTTAAGTGGATTTAGTTAGTCATCCTGGGCACCAATTTGCTGCAGGGGGCAGCTTGTGTGTTTCCCGACCACCCATCAGCTCAGACCCAAAATAACTACACAGAAACTATATTAATTAAATCACTGCTTGGCCCATTAGCTCTAGCTTCTTATTGGCTAACTCTTACTGTAATGATTATTTAAAAATTGCTGCGGATCCCCAAGTAGCTGCAGGCAGCAGAAATGCTGCATGTCCCTGAGCAGTGGCAGGCAGCAGGCCATGTGGTGGCAGGCAGGAGGCAACAGGTCCCGAGAACAGCCAGTCCCAGACAGGGACAGCTCATGAGACCATGCAGCAAGTCTCCAAAGGTAGCTGGGGACGGCGAGCCAAGTGGTGGCCCGGGACGAGAGACAGCCGGATAGGCATATTTATTTAGTGGTTATGGAAGGGAAAGGAGAAGGGGAGAAGAACAGAGAGAGGGGCAGAGAGAGAGAGAGAGAGAGAGAGAGAGAGAGAGAGAGAGAGAGAGAGAGAGAGAGAAAGGAGAGAAGGGAGAGATGGAAGCTGTTTCTCCGAGAGGGAGACAGAAAAGAGAGAGAACTCAGGCTGGAAGCTGAAGATCAGCCTGTCTCAGCAGATGGGGGAGGGAGTGGGCATGGCTTGTCTCTTAAGGAGACAGAACAATAATTACATTCCCATCTCATTTTTATAATTAAAAGGCGGGAAGTTAGACACCACAGTTTAAAGGAATTGGGGCGGCAGATTCTCAAGACTTCTTCTTATTTGTGGGTGTCATCTTTGGGAGGAATCTGAGAAGGCTGGGTGCTGGTCACATCCTGGCATAGCTGATCTCTCTGCTCCTGTTCAGTGTTTGTGGTATGCTGTGGGAGCTCCTTCCATTCCTCTAGCCAATAGCTGCTGACATACCAGCCCACTGGGGGGTGGTCTCTCTTTAAAAAAGCAGCAGCAGCCCTCCTTGAATTCTCTGGCTTCTGGCTCTGCTTCTGGCTACTAGACTCCTTTCCTGATTGTACAGAGGGCTGTTGTCTGGGACAGTGATCTGTAAGTTTTTTCCCTTTAAATAAATAACCATTCTATTAATCGTAATTCCAAACTGGTGTGGGATTGTTTGTGACTTACGCCTTCAGTGATATGGAAATGTCTGGTGTCTCTTACACCTGTTGTAGGTATTAGCAGAACAAAGGACGAAGTTTAAAGAAAAAAAATTAGGACCAGGGAATTGAGGAGGATGTATGTGACCTGTTTATGGTGGATCCTTCAATTTGGCTCCCTGGAACTCACAAGAATTCTTTGGGTTTGTGAAAACAGAAATTTTAGAACCAGGTATTTTTTTTTCCACAACAACCATGTGTTCCATATGACTGAGTGCTATTTCTCCAAACAACACCAGCTTCAAATGGTGAGTTTCCTCATTCTGGTCAGCTTAACCACTTCTCCAAACCTGAGGAATTGACCGTTGAGCTCTGACAACCCTCTAGTGTTCCTATAAATGGGGGGACTGCTCCCAACCATGATCTTCAAGGCTAAGGTTGTGCCCTTCACTGACATTCATCTGTGGATTGCTTCCCTTAGCTAAAATCATGACCGGACTGACCCGGGGTCAGTCCTCCCTCACTAGCACTACACACTCTGTGCTATGTATTCGACTGGGGGCCCAGGATCCCTCAAATTCTTCTTTACCTCTTTTTTTCCATTTCTTTTCTTTTCTTTTCTTTTTTCCCTCTCCATAAAAGGCCACTTGGAGCGGCCTCTGGCCTCTCTGGCTTCCAAGTCACCCCAACTGGATCCAATCAGGCTATAGCACCCCACCTGGAGGTCTGGGGACACCCTCCCATGGATTCTGTTGTTTTCGTGCCAATTTATACCCCACCTATAGGGGGAGACATCCCGTTATAAGCCTTGTGGTGTTTCATGGGTTTTCACCAATCCATGTCCATGTCCATCCCCACTGGGATGGAAGCCTTTTAGAGGTCCCAAAACCCCAGGCCCTAATGCCCTAGTTCTTAGCTCTTACCCACACTTTGTGTCCTGCCAGCTCCACTTTGTCAGTGGGAGCTTTCTAACTACTGTCAGTGGGAGCTTTCTAACTACTGTCAGAGCATAGGCAAACGGACCCTGCCACTGCTACTGCAGCCAACAAGATTGGTGGGATCCATAAGGCAGCTTTTTCAATTCCAGCCTTTTGCTCCCCTCTGCAACTTGTGGCATGGCGACTCAGCCACAGGGTGGGTCACGCCTCTAGGTCTCTCTTATTAAGCTTAAAATTCCTGCAGCTCAAAAACTGTGGCTTTTCCATACAACCTGTGATCACTGCCATTTCGACTGGGGTCAGGTGACTTCGTTGGTCAGGTAACCAAGTTCTGCCATCTTTACTGAGGTATTCCCTGCCTAGTTCCCCAGTGTTAACTTTGTTGCATGGGTGACCTTACCGCCATCTTGGCTGAGAGTCAGATCAGGTGACCAAGTTCTCCCATCTTTACTGAAGTGTACCTTGCCTTGTCCTCCGGTTTTCTTATGTTTGTTTTCACTAAATTCCTCTTGTTGACTCTGTTACATGTGTGTTTTGTGCAGTGGCATGCCTTTGGTAGGGCCCACCAAGACCATTCACTTTGCCCAATTCCTGTTCACTCTGTGTGTGTGTGTGTGTGTGTGTGTGTGTGTGTTCATACATGTAACTTAAATGCACCCATGTTTACTGTTAAATGTTATAATTGCCTGTTTATTGCATCTCATTTCAGACTACAACAAGTCTCATGTTTTAAACTGGAATGTACTTTTAAGTCTCTTACCAAAATACTTTATATTTAATCCAACCCTCATTTAAAATATATTAAGCTGTTCTCTACTATTATCAGTTCTGTCATTAACCTTCTATTGCAAGCAGTTTTTTTCTTCTTTCTGTCTTTTTACGAGTGTAAATCTTACCTTTTAAGTTGAGAGCCAGTACAGTCAAGCTCAGACCCAGCCCTCCAGGCAGATTCCATACTGCAGCTGTACCTGATAAACAGCACTCAACTGCTCAGAGATCTGGGAAATATGGCATTAAAATATTTAATTATTAAAAACTTTTCATAACAAAAAACAGATTGGCTCCTAGCAGCAGCACTCTACTTCTTCCAAAGAAGACAGAAGACAAATGTGCACAGAACAATGTCCATCGGCAATTCACTTCAGTTGCTAAGCGCTGACCACTAGGCAAAACTGGCTTTCACCTAAACTAAAGATCTCCAGATGTGGACAGAATCGCTACAATCGACAGCCTAGCTGCTCAGGTCAAGGTAGGCTAGTCTTCCTACAGATTTCTTAGCCTGCAGAATCTTCTGGACCCTGGCAGGCCCTGCGCTAAACAGCAAAAGGCCAATGCAACCTTCAGCAACCATGGAGGACCCTGAAGAGTAACTCTAGGTGCCAACCAAGTAAGTTCTCTGTCATTTTTTTAATCAGTAACTCAGGTAAAATTTTATTCTTCTCAAAGATCTCTGATGCAGTTTGACAGCTGAGAGGTTTTGTCAGTTTAAAAAGACAACCTCACAAACAAATTTCAGTAAAATACAAATACAAGACCTACAAGTTATAAAGGTGTTAGAGCAAATACAAGTTATCAATTTTCTCTTTCATGCTGCCTTCCATAGTCTTAAAAACACTTTTCATTGTGCAAAAAATGTTTGTCACAGTCATTCTGACATAAATATGCTACTGTTTATACAATGTACATGTCTAAAACTTCTGTTTTCACAAACCCAAAGAATTCTTGTGAGTTTCAGGGAGCTGAATTGAAGGATCCACCTTAAACAGGTCAGATACATGCCCCTCAATTCCCTGGTCCTAAAATTTTTTCCCTTAATTTAACTTTGTCCTCTGTTCTGCCAATACTGTGGGACCCTCACCCCTTATTCTCAAAGGGGTGAGAAGAAATTTCCTAGCAGAATGTTTTCCCAGGAAGATAGTGGCCTTCCCTCCCCACACCCAGGAGATTCTGAGCACAAGGTCACTTAGCTCAGCCCAGCCAGCCACCCACCTGGTACAGGCTGATAAAGATGGCCTAATTCAAGAACAGTGTCCTTGCTCTAAAAACAAAGAAAAGGCTAATTTAACAGAATGGGAGGGAGCAAAATCCTTGTACCCATGCCAAAGCATCTTCAAAGATTCTCTTTGTAGTTATGCCTTAAAAAGCTTACCCCACAGAGGAGATACAACTCCTCTCTGTTATGGTTTTCTATCTCTTCAAGAGACAAGCCACGCCCACTCCCTCCCCCATCTGCTGAGGCAGGCTGATCTTCAGCTTCCTGCCTGAGCTCTCTCTTTTCCATCTTCCTCTCAGGGAGGCAGCTTTACTTCTGCCTCTCTCCCCACTTCTCTGCTTCCCCCCTTCTCTGTCTCTTTCTCCTACTCTCTCTCTCTCTGTTTCTCTGTCCCCCTTCACCCTTCCTTCTCCATAACCCCCTGAATAAATATTCAACCTCACTCTGCAAGTAGTGTCTATCCATGTTTCTGTCTCCTGTCCGCCTGCCATGTGTCTCCCTGCCTGGGACCAGCCACTGCTCAAGGACCAGCAGCCATCTCTGGCTGCACCCAGACCCCGCTGCCTGCAGCCACATGGCCCGCCACCATGGCTTGGGCCGCCGGACAGCCATCTGTGCCTGGTACTGGCTGCTCCCAGGGCCACTGCCTGCCACCACAAGGCCCTCTACCACCATTTGGGACCTACAGCATTTCTGCTGCCTACTGCCGCAGGGATCTTGCAGCATTTTTAAAAAGAATATTATTGGTGCCATGACTTGGATTATTTGCCCACCTTGGACTTCCACCCAGGGCCGGAGTTCCGGCTTTAGGCACCATCCGGGACTCCGAGCTCCCTCCCAGGGCAGAATCAGGACCAGAGGACCTTCTCTACAATGACCCACGTGTTCCATCTGCCTGGATGCAGCTCCTTCAAACAACATCGGCCAGCTTAACCGTATCTTTTAACCCAAGGGATTGACTGTTGAGCTCCCAGCAACCCTTGGCAATTTCTAGGGATGGGGGGACCTCCAACCATGGGCCTTCAGGGCCTCGGTTGTTGCCTTCGCTGGCATTCAATTCGGCTTCTCTTCTGTGCTAAGCCTGTGATTGGGACAGCGTGGCCTTAGCCAGCCCCTCAGCTCACCCGTGCCTGGAGGCCCGGGGTCTCCAGTTCTCCCTCTTTCTCTCTTTTCATTCCTTTTCTTCCTTCTTTTTGTCGTAACTGCTGCTAAGGTACGGCACGCCGCTATGGTGCAGCACGCCGCTACGGTGCGGTGCGGCCTGGCCTTAGCTGAATCCCTCCTGCCTGGGAATCCCTCTCCCATTGGAGGCTCGAGTCGATTCAGCCAGGTTATAGCACCCCCCCCGTGAGCTCGGATGCCTGTTCACAGGGCCTGGGTTTCATGCCATCTGCATCCCCCTTTATCGGGGAGCCGTCCTCCAGGGCTTGAGGTGCCATGGTTTTTTGCAGGTGTTTTCATGGTCTTGACCATGGGAGCCAAGCCGTCCAGACCTATCACTCCAGCCTCATGCTTTAATGCCTTACACTTATCCGTCTCTGTTCAAAAAATGACTCCAATATACCTTAGAGAAAAACTGTAAATGGCTGCCTAATAGCACACTACCACCATATAGGCAAATACGTAGGCACTAAGACGGCTTTTAAAATTCCAGCTGGCTTTTTCAATTCTAGCCTTGGCATGGTGCAATTTTTTCGATTCCAGACTTTTGCCCCTCCCCTCTGCGGCTTCTGTTATGTCATGGCGGCTCAGCAACAGAGCAGATCACGCCTTTAGGTCCCTCTCATTAAACTTAAAGTCCTTACAGCTCAAAAATTGTAACTTTTTTCCCACAACACGTGGCTGTCGCCATCTTGGCTGAGGGCCAGGTGGGTCAGGTGACTTTGTCACCATCTTGGCTGAGAGCCAGGTCACGTGACCAAGTTCTCCCAGTTTTCCTCCTGCATACCCTGCCTTTTTACCAGGTTTTCACTAAACTCCTCCTGTTAACTCTGTTACATGTGTTTTGTGCAATGGCATGCTTTTGATAGGGCCCATCAAAGACACCCACGTTGCCCAATTACTGTTTACTTTTTCTATGTATAGTTGTTCATTACATCTCATTTCAGACTACAAAATCATGAGTCTCATATTTTAAACTGGTATGTACTTTTTTTTAAAATATTTATTTATTTATTATGCATACAATATTGTCTTGTGTATATGCCTGAAGGCCAGAAGAGGGCACCAGACCTCATTACAGATGGTTGTGAGCCACCATGTGGTTGCTGGGAATTGAACTCAGGACCTTTGGAAGAGCAGGCAATGCTCTTAACCTCTGAGCCATCTCTCCAGCCCGCTGGTATGTACTTTTAAGTCTCTTAAGCTGTTCTCTACCATTGTCAGTTCTGGCATTAACCTTCCATTGCCAGCAGTTTCTTCTTTCTGCCCCTTTACAAGTGTGGATCTTACCTGTTAAGAGTCAGTATACTGCAACTATATTTAATCCAGCCGTCAACTGCTCAGAGATCTGGGGAATGTGATATTTAAGTATTTAATTATTTTAAAACTTTTCATAACAAAAGAGACAGGTTGGCTCCTAGCAGCAGACTCTTATTTCCTCCAAAGAAGACAGAAGACAAATGGTCGCACAGAACAACATCCTTCTGCAGTTTGCTTTGACTGCTGAGTGCTGACCATTGGGCAAAACTGCCTTTCGTCCAAACTAAAGACCTCCAGATGTGGACGAAATCGCTGGAATCGACAGCCTAGCTGCTCAGGTCAAGGTAGGCCTGTCTTCCTACAGATTTCTTGGCCCACAGGGTCTTCTGGAGCCTGCGCTAAGCAGCAAAGCTCAAATGCAACCTTCAGCGACCATGGAGGATCCAAAAAGAGTAGCTCTGGGGTCCAACCAAGTAAGATCTCTGTCAACTTTTTTAATCAGTAACTCAAGTAAAATCTTATCCTTCTCAAAGATCTCTGACAGTTTGATAGCTGAGAGGTTTCCCCAGATTACCTCACCAAACAAATTTCAAATCAAATTTCTCTTATGCTGCCTTCCATAGTCTTAAAAAATACTTTTCATTATAGAAAAGTATACTACAGTCATTATGTGTTTAAAACTTCTGTTTTCATAAACCCAAGGAGTTCTTATGAGTTCCAGGGAGCTGAATTAAAGAATCCACCTTAAACAGGTCAGATATATCCCCCTCAATTCCCTGGTCCTAAATTTTTTTTTCCTTAATTTAACTTTGTTCTTTGTTCTGCCAATACCTTGAACAGAATAAGAGATATCAGACATTTCCATGCCACAGACACCAGTCAGAAGCAAACAGACCAGCTATGCCAGGATGTGGCCAACACACAGCCTTCTCAGGTTCCCCCCACCAAAGACAATGCCCACAAATCAGCAGGAAGCAGTTTTGAGAATTCGCTGCCCCAATTCATTCAAACTGTGGTGTCTAATCTCCTGCTTTTTATTATAAGGAAGACCTGGGAATGTTATTATTTTCTGTCTCAAGAGACAAGCCACGCCCACTCTCTCTCCCATCTACTGAGGAAGGCTGATCTTCAGCTTCCTGCCTGAGCTCTCTCTTTTTCATCTTCCTCTCAGAGAGGCAGCTTTGCTTCTGCCTCTCTCCCCACTTCTCCGCTTCCCCCCTTCTCTGTCTCTTTCTCCTACTCTCTCTCTCTCTCCCCCCTTCACCCTTCCTCCTCCATAACCCCCTGAATAAATATTCAACCTCACTCTGCAAGTCGTGTCTATCCATGTCTCTGTCTCCTGCCTGCCTGCCATGTGTCTCCCTGCCTGGGACCAGCCACTGCTCAGGGACCAGCAGCCAACTCTGGCTGCTCCCAGAGCCTGCTGCCTGACACCACATGGCCCGCCACCATGGCTCAGGCCACCGGACAACCATCTCTGCCTGGGACTGGCTGCTCCCAGGGCCCACTGCCTGCCACCACATGGCCCGCTACCACCATTTGGGACCTACAGCATTTCTGTTGTCTACTGCCGCGGGGATCTTGCAGCATTTTTAAAAAGTATAAAACTCTCTACCTTGTTGTAACAGGGATGGAAATGAGTTCCAAACATGTTTGTATTATGCTGATTAAACCTTGCTTATTACAGTCTGGGCTTCTCTGGTGGTCTCTCTCTGGGGGTCGTAATCTGGGCACAACATATGGTGCGTTGGCCGGGAACCCCAGAGATTCCACCAGGATGATGGAAGTCCAGAGGTTTATTAGCATCTACCTGTGAGAGAGCGCTCTTGGTCTTTTGTCTCTTTCTCTGTCATTTTGTCTTGTCTGTCTGACTATGGCTGCTTTGGTTTTGTACCAGTCGACCAATTTGGGATTTTGGTATTGACAGGTGTTCTCTGAAGTGGACGCGCTTGTACAGAGGCCCTAGAGAAGCAAGGGACGCCTTGTCTTCCATTTTCAGACAGGGATGGGAATTCTCCCACTCCTGGGTCATTTCTAGACAAGGGCCTTGCTGGCCCCGGGTCATTTCCAGATAAGGATGGGAATTCTCCCAATCCTGGGTCATTTCCAGACAGGGATGGGAATTCTCCCACTCCTGCCTCATTTCCAGACAGGGATGGGAATTCTCCCAATCCCCGGTCATTTCCAGACAGGGACCTTTCTGGCTCCGGGTCATTTTCAGACAGGGAGTTTTGTTCCCAGGTCATTAGACAGGGGCCGGCATTCTACTGGCCCTGGGTCATTTGCAGCTACCTCAGAGACAGCTGTTTGGGTTTTTCCCACCGTGGGAGAAAATGTCACTATGTGTCTTGTCCCAGAAATTTGTCAAAGTCCTTTTATGTTATGTTATGGTAATTGTTGTTTTGTTTTCTTTCTCTCTCAACTTCTATCCTCTACAGGGTCCTCTATAGGGTCCTATGGAGCCCCAGCTGTTTGGGATGGAGAGGAGAGAGGCAAAATCTTGAAGAGCCCCCAAAAGGAACTGGGCGCAGAGAGGGTAGGGAGAACATGCCTGTGACTTGGAATGTCTTTGGGGCCACTACATCGGGTGCATGGTGATCCCCTGGAGTTCCAGAAAACTGCTGTATCTTTGTTTATTATGTTTAAGACTGGACTGATGAGGACTAAAAAAAAATAAGACAAAACTTAAATGTAAAATGCAGATGACTTGACAGCTGCCCATCTAGGGTCTGTATCCCTAGCCCTGAGCCAGGTCTGATGGCAGAAAATACACTCTAGGTGCTGAGAGCTAAGCCCAGAGCCTGCGGGAAATGCAATGTGACAGAGGATCTGGGTGGGGGCTGGGGGGCTTAGAGGCCAGGGAGCAAGGACACCTGAGATGGAGCAGGTGGCAAAATCATGCACCCAGCTGAGGGCAGAGGAATGCCTCTTCAGAAGGCAGGCGGTGGAGCTTGTGACTGAGAGAGGCCGGCTGCAACAGAACAGGGCAGCCCCCACTCCCTTGTTCCCTCTCTGTATCCTGAGGGCCTTTGCCTTAGGCAGGAGAGAGGGACCTGTACACAGGTGACAGGAAATTGACCACTTGCAATTAAGAAACTATGCAAAGTAAAACAAAAAATCTGAGATCATGGTCAAAAAAAGTTAACAAAAAACTTATTTTTAAAAAGCATTGAGAGCCAAGGACACTCTCTGTGCCCACTGCTGCGGCCCCTCTTTTCTTTTCTGAGCCAAGTTCTTCAGTGTGATAACACTCAAGGGCTCTTCTGCTGGCCAGCAGTTTCCCTTCTTAACCCTTTCCTGTCCTGATACTGCTTATAAGAAGATTTCAATTATACCAACCTGTAACTTTAAAAATGTTGATTTTAAAGTAAATTCAAAAGATACATTATATTTAAAAATGTTTTTGTTTCCACAGGAAAAATATATGGGTTACAGATACTTATCACCTTTAATTAAGGTGCATATTTCTGCTTTTGTTTTATGCAATGTTCTGCTGGATAAAATCACAAAAAAGACTTTGATAAAATTTTACACATTGTCTAAAAAGGTTTTTAATAGAGGTTTTTATATTGTCTAAAAAACAAAAAGACAAAAGACTGAAATAATAATAATAAAAATGTTTGGCTAAAAAATATCTGGCTAAACCAATAAAAAATAAAAATTAAAAAAATAGAGCCAGGCTTAAAATTATAAAGGGCCAAAAGATATTTGCTATAATTTCTTGCACCTAAATGTTTAATGGTTGATTCCGATTTTAAAAAGCTTTGTTTGTCTTGTTAAAGGGTCATGGTTATTTCTTTAAAATTACATATGCTTATTTTGTTAAAAAAATTAGTCTTTAGTAATTATAAGATTTGTACTTGTAATTTTTCTCTAAGCTCTGGTCATTAGATTCAGGTTCTCAAAAATTTGGATGTCTTTTTGATATAGATAATGTTAAAATTGTTTTATGCTGTTCTTTATTGATATACAAGAATGTCAGTTACCACCGGGAATAGCTGGAATTAGACTCCCAAAGTGGGGGGGCAGCTACAAAGAAAACCACCAATGCCAGGTAATAGTCACCAAAAGTGTCAACTATAATAAAGTAGGTTATAAAACATATATGCTTATAAAATGTTTCATATTGTTAATATTTAGATTTTAGCCTCATTGTCTTTGCTAAAATCATTAAAGGTTAAATCTGACAAAAAATATGGTATATAGTTCTGGACTGTGAAAAACACAAGTTAATAATCAGTCATCCTCAAAGTACTGATATAAGTACAGGGATAAGCCTTATTTACTCCCCTATACATGTTTTAAAGCTTAAAACAAGTAATTTTTAATAATAAAGTCTGTCTAATCAGAGATACCTGGACAGCCCTAAATACTTCAGAGATCTATAAAAATTGGCATTTAAAATAATGTTTAAAAAGCTTATATCAGACAGAGACTCTGAGATACTAACAGTGACCCAAGGTCTCCAAAGAAGACTATGAGACACCACAATGCCTCCACCTGGATGACGACGATGCTGACCACTGGGCAAAATGCCCCGATGCTACAACCTGCTGCCAGGACCTAGCCCAGACTGTGGACACACAGTAGGACCTTGGAGAATTGATTGCACGACTTTTGCCTAGACAGAATAAGGTCAGTATTTTCCATGTCCCTCTTCCACAGAAACTTTATGGGTCTGGTAAAGCGTGCTGTTCTGATAATGCTGCCTCCAACGCTATATAGACCTGGGTATGACTGTATATGGGATGGTCTCTGTCATTTTTCTGTTTTGTCTGTACTTAAGTATAATTTATTTATACTTCTAAGATCTCTCTGATTGTATTAATGGATAGGCCAGCTATAATATCAGTTTAAGAGCAAAAAGGATATCCAAATCCTTACACAAAGCTATAGCCAGCTTGTTAGCTCATTATATATAAAGGTCTGAGGGTATAAAAGTTCATAAACATTAAGGGTTTAAAAAAGTAATTTAAAATAGTACCAATAAAGAATAAAACAATGACTACATACTGTTTGGGTAACAAGTTCAGGATTTTCTGTTTTTGCTGGAAATCAAAGGTATAAGTCTATTTTTCCTGTTTTATAAATATCTGTTATTTGCTATTTCTATGATATGGATTTTAATACGGGCCTAAAAGTTTCAAATGTATTAACTTCTGTTCCTAGTTTAAATTTGTCTCAATGGGTTTCCCCTTGGTTGGTGGACACAAACAAACATTGATTGCTGACTACAACCTGCTCCAAATGACTGTGGACCGTGAACTTGCTAAAAAAAACTGATGTGGACCAGTCTAGCCAATATAAATGCTCCCTGGCTCTTCAACAAAGTCCACAAACCAAATGTTCCTAAAATTTTCTCTTTTTGACTAGCATTTTACCTTTGACAACGACACCCCAAAGTCAGCTGGAAGCAGTTAAAAGAATACATCGTCCACTAATCCCTGGTTAAAATGCTAAGTCAAAAGAAACATAAAAAGACTCTAATTTTAAGAGACAATTTGGCCAAAGTTAGCAAAACCAGCTCATGATTGAGCTGATTCTTAGGACTAAGAGGAGTGGGGAATATGGGACCTTCACCCCTTATTCTCAAAGGGGCAAGAAGAAATTTCCTAGCAGAATGTTTTTCCAGGAAGATAGTGGCCTTCCCCTCCCCCACCCAGGAGATTCCAAGCACAAGGTCACTTAGCTCAGCCCAGCCAGCCTCCTGGTACAGGCTGATAAAGATGGCCTAACTCAAGAACAGAGTCCTTGATCTAAAAACAAGGAAAAAGCTAACTTAACAGAATGGGAGGGAGCAAAATCCTTATTCCCCTGCCAAAGCAGCTTCAAAGATTCTCTTTGTAGTTATGCCTTTAAAAGCTTACCCCACAGAGGAGATACAACTCCTCTCTACCTTGTTTTAACAGGGATGGAGATGAGTTCCAAACATGTTTGTATTATGCTGATTAAACCTTGCTTATTAGGGTTCCCTGCCCTGTGGGAAGTCCAAGGACCACCCACCTCCATCCAGGTCTATTAAGGTGAGCATCCAAACAGACTAGCCTCCCACAAAGCCAGTACGTGCAGTGACAAGGGAGGGGGACTTGATGGGAGAAGGGGAGGGAAATGGGAGGCAGTGGCAGGGAGGAGGCAGAAATCTTTAATAAATAAATAAATTTAAAAAAGAGAGAAAAAAACCTTGCTTATTACAGTCTGGGCCTCTCTGGGGGTCGTTATCTGGGGCACAACAATACCTTAAACAGGTGTAACAGACACAAGACATTTCCATACCACAAACACCAGACAGGAGCAAAGAGACCAGCTATGCCAGGATGTGAGCAGCACCCAGCCTTCTCAGATTCCCTCCAAAGACAACACCCACAAATAAACAAGAAGAAGTCTTGAGAATCTGCCGCCCCTTTTAACTGTGGTGTCTAACTTCCCACCTTCTTATTATAAAAATGAGATGGGAATGTAATGATTGTTCTGTCTCCTTAAGAGACAAGCCATGCTCACTCCCTCCCCCATCTGCTGAGACAGGCTGATCTTCAGCTTCCAGCCTGAGTTTTCTCTCTTTTCTGTCTCCCTCTTGGAGAGGCAGCTTCCATCTCTCCCTTCTTTCTCTCTCTGTCTTTCTCTGTCTCTGTCTCTCTCTCTCCCTCTCTGCTCTTCTCCCCTCCCTTCCATAACCACTAAATAAATATCCAACCTCACTGTGCATGGTGTGCCTATCTGTCTGTCTCTCACCCATTGCCACCACATGGCTTGCCGCCCGGGACCTTTAGAGACCTGTGGCATGGTCTCGTGCACTGTCCCAGCCTAGGACTGGATGCTGTCGGATCCTGCTGCTTGTCACCACATGGCCCACTGCCTGCGGCTACTCCTGTACCTGCAGCATTTCTGCTTCCTGTAGCTACTCGGGAATCTGTAGCAATTTTTAATAATCCATTACACTTACATCTTAATTTAACCCATTTCCAGTATTTTATACTTTACCATGAGGCTCGTGGCCTACCAGCAAAGTTTCAGCACACCTGCCTCTGGCAGAGGATTCATGGCTTCTCTCTGACCCTGTCTTCTTCCTCCCAGCATTCAGTTTAGTTTTCTCCACCTAGCTAAGTTCTGTCCAAGGTAGTTTCTTTATTGATTAAATCACCACTTGGCCCATTAGCTCTAGCTTCTTATCAACAGGCCAATGCAGTTTCTTTATTAATTAACCAATCATATCAATGCAAATTATTATTTCTATATCAAGATATGAGAAGCTCACACCCCATGCACATATATTGAAAGCTTTCTCCTTAACTAATGGGCAGGTATTTGGATCAAGAGGACTCAAGAGGCCTCTAACCTAGTAAGTGCATTTGTACACTGATAGATTCATAAGTTGATAGTGTTATTGGGAAGTGATGGGAACTTCTCAAGGGAGTAAATCACTGTGGCCTCGTGCCTTGGGTGCTACAACTACACTTTCAAGTACTCTTTTCTCTTCTTTCTTTCCAGTTGTTTTCACCCCTATTAGCCGTGTATAAGAGTTGCAGAAGTTGCAATCTTGCCAGGGCTTCAATCTCTTTCATATTAGCTATTCTCTCATAGTGTAATAATAGTTAATTGATATTCTTTTTTTTTCTTAACAGTTGGTTATGCTGGAAATGTGAACAAAATGTGCTGTCTTTTCTACTATAGAGTTAAGTAAGACAAAGCTCCATTAAAAAAAAAAGAAGTTTAAAAAAGCCTCTTATTTGGCAGAAATTCGAATTCCCACAGTGTCAGCATTTCTTGAAATCAAAATATGTGCTCAGGGTTGCATGGTATTCTTCAAAGTTGCACTTTGCTTATAAGCAGTGTTTTTTTAAATGTGTTTGTTTATTATGCAGTGTTCCACTTGTATGCATGTTTGCAGTCACTGAAAGCTGGGCAGTGATTGTGCACACCTTTAATCCCAGCACTTGGGAGGCAGAGGCAGTCGGATCTCTGTGAGTCCTAGGCCAGCCTAATCTACAAAGTGAGTTCTAGGGCAGATGCCAAAGCTACACAGAAAAACCCTGACTTGAAAAACAAAAACAAAAAACTAATCACTGCAATTCCAATACCACTCCAAACATTTTTATGAAGAAAATGACATGCTGATACTCATATTCAGTGAAAGCTCAAAAGACAAAGTTTTTTGAAAACAATACCCTGACTTCATGATTTCTGATAACCCTATCGCAGTCAAGGAAGTGTTCTCGACATCAAGTTGAGATACTAAATCAAGAATCCAGAAATAGATCCATATCTACATCAATGAGTGTTTTTTTGTAAAAGATCCAAAGATAATTCAGAGGGAAAAAAGATTCCTTTCAAGAAATAGCGCTCAGTCAAATGTGTACTCATATTCTTAGTACCCTGTGACTTTCTGTGGGTTGAAGGACTAGGCTGCTTTGAGTAATTATATCAATAGAGACCATCTAGTCTAAAATTTCTGCAAGGGTGATATTCAATTAGTGGTACTCAAGTGATAGTCTGGAATATTCCAAGAAGGAAGTTTTCATCAAACTTATCAGAAGAAATGTATTAAACTGAAAGACATTTCATGTGCTACTATTGCCCTAACATTGCGGAATTAAATGAGGGACATGCGGTGGGAAGTCTCTATGTTCTCAATAGTTTCTCCAATTCATTCTGATAGCCACCTTGGTTTAAAAAGCTATGTGGGTTTTTGACAAGTCTTTCTGATGTTTTCCAAATATTTAGAATTTTTGCACGTGTGATTTTATGGCTACTGACTTGTACATATTTGGCTCTTTTGTCTGTTCTAATGTGTCAATTAGTAGTTCCTCCAGTTAAGTAATATTTATCAGATTTATGCACAAGCCTCTGATTTAAGCACAAGAAGAACAAGAAAGCCAGGGACACTGAAATGTCATTAAAGCTTGGGAAACTGGGACAAAGAAGATAAATCGATTGGAACGACAATTTGTGATTGAGAGAATAATAATTAGGGTAGAAAATCAGGTGACAGGGATTATTACATACAGAGTTGTCAGTAAAGGCCTTTCCTGGAAGTGGCTTTAGAACCGAGTCCTGAATGATAAGAAGCTAGCAGGGACAAGCCATTTCTTGATGTGCTTGCACTGTGTGGGCTCCAGTTGTCCAGGAGCAGAGGACAAACCCAGCGGCTGGAGCCTGGCAGATAACACACAGGCTGATGGAGGATGAGGTGGAAAGAGCAGATGTAGCACAGAGTCTGGGCCACTTGTTTAACACTATGACTGTGTTTTCAGTGTGGAGGATCCCAGTAGGGAAGTGACAGGAACTGCAGGTGATGATGGCTGCTCTCTGTGCAGAGAATGGACTGCAGGGTGAGCTAGTGTGGGGGTACAGCCATCAGGAACCTGTTGCAGAAGGCCAGGGGAGGGGCTAGGCTGTATGGAAGCCATGATGCAGCAGTGTGCAAAGGGAAGGGTTCCCTGGACAGGGCAGATGGGACCTTCAGTGTCTGTGTCTGGGTGTGGGGGATGAGGCAGCTCAAGTCCCCCTGGGCTTATTCAGTCACACAGAGACAAGGTGCTGCCGTTTCCTGTCAGATGCCCCAAGTGCCTTAGACTATCTATCAGCTGACAGTGGTGGTAGGGTTAACCAGTGACTTGGGGGAAAAAAGAACAGGCAACGTGGGCGGTGCGCGCTCCAGGGACGCGTGCGCGCGCCCAGCATTCCGCGCGGGCCAGAGGAAGGCAGAGGGAACGCGAGCGAGCAGACAGCAAGCCCTGCCCAGCGAGCGAGTCTCTGTGAGCGAGCTGAGCTAGCGAGCAAGAGAGCAAGCGAGTGAGCGAGCGCCAGTGGAGCCCGCGTGGAGGGAGCCGCCGATCCATCCCGCAATATGAACACCCTGCTCTCGCGGGCGAACTCGCTGTTCGCCTTCACGCTGAGCGTCATGGCGGCGCTCACCTTGGGCTGCATCCTCACCACCGCCTTCAAAGACAGAAGCGCGCCAGTGAGCCTGAAAGTCTCCAGGGTCCTGCTCAAAAAAGTGGAGGACTTCACCGGACCCAGGAAAAGAAGCGACCTGGGCTTCATCACGTTCCACATCTCTGCGGATTTGGAGAAGACTTTCGACTGGAACGTCAAGCAGCTCTTCCTTTACCTCTCGGCAGAATATTCCACGAAAAGCAACGCTGTGAACCAGGTGGTCCTGTGGGACAAGATCCTTCTGCGAGGAGAGAACCCCAAGCTGGATCTGAAAGATGTCAAAAGCAAGTATTTTTTCTTTGACGACGGGCACGGTCTTAAGGGAAACAGGAATGTCACTTTGACTCTGTCCTGGCAAGTTATACCGATTGCTGGCATTCTGCCTCTTGTGACTGGATCTGGACGCGTGTCTGTCCCATTTCCAGATTCGTATGAAATAGCCACGGCTTTTTGAAGAACTCTCTCTGCATCTGTTGAAGGACATATGTGTGCTTATGGAAACATATTTCCTTCATCTTTTCCCTCACGTCTTGCTGACTTTTGGTTTTGTTTATTTTAAAACGTGCTGGGTTTGTGTCTGGGACTGGCTGAACTCCTCATTCTCATGCTTCCATTTACCTAACACAGAGACTGCATTCATGGATCTTCCTGGTGTGAATAATGGTTGTTATGTTTCCTTTTGTATAAGAATCAATATGAAATTGTATAGTTGGAGGAGAAGGGCTGATAAAGTAGTTAGTGTACAAACAACAACAACAACAGAAGTTCACCAGAGCAGAACATTATCAGACAATTGCAGATGGCTTGAAAAGAGGGCACAGTTTTGTCATAGTCACTGTGTTATTCCGTGTGTAATATAAAATGTGTTTGGAGAGAATTTAAAAATTTGATGTATGGGTGTTGTCATAATAACTTCATGGTTTATTCCTGACATTCCTTGTAGGTTCACAATGAATGCCGTTTTCATATATCTTCTAGGATGTATTTGATCACTAGAAAAATTGTGATTTGCTTCTTAGAAGTTTGACATACAAAATTTGTAAATAGGTATGAGAATGAGAATTTGCCCCCATTTCAGAAATCTGAATGCTTGTCTTTCTTGCCAGCAAACGTGTCCACTTGAATAGTGAATGCTTCCTTAGTCTGAAAACAATTGTAACTCAGTTCATATCTCCTCCATATCAAATGTGTGTCTCACAGTGTTTTCTCTACAAAGATTGCTGTGCACTGTATCTTTGCAAAACTGTTTTAGCACTGTTACTGACATTTGAAAATGTTGGCATGCTTAACATGTGCTGAGTATGTTCTAGTATGTTTAATACCCTTAAATAAATGTTTACTGCTTAAAAATGTTGATTGTCCATTATTTAATCCTTATTGGGATATTGGTAATAACACTTGTCGTATGATTTTTCAGTTAAAAACATATATAAACATATATATATATTCTATAATCTAAAAAAGTAAGCAGTACAAGCTTTAACTCTCTTCAAATGAAGAAGCTGAAATTCAGAAGTTTGTTACATTACTTCAAGCAAACAATAGTTTAAACCTGAAATCTAATCTCATCCTTTTTTGCCAAATAATTGCTTTTATTTTATGAGATTATAATATAATTGTACTATTTTCCTCCCTCCAAACCCTCTCGTGTAACCCCCTTGCTCTCTTTCAAATTCATGACACATACATTTTTTCCTAAATTCAACATCCTCAATATGTATAATGGTACTTATACATATATGTCTTCATGGCTGACCACTTAGTATTGGGTAATCCTTGGTGTGCTCTTCCCCAGAGAAGATTATTTCTCTCACTCTCAGCGCTTCTTACTTATCTGTAGTTCTTTGTCTGGGATTGAGGACTTATGCACTCCACCCCACCTTCATCCACATGTCGATGTATCAGTTGGGTGTAGGTTCCACTACTCTGCTTTTTCATCAGCTACTCTTTGGTTGCAAAGACTACTGAAATAATAAATTTGCAGGTAAATGGATGGAACTAGAGAAGACTGTGACTACATAACCTGGTGTAATTGCAGAAACCAGGAAAGTAAAAAAGACCATTGCTGGACTGGGGAATAGGAAAGCAATAGATGCAGGGGGAGGTATTATCAGAATGCAAATGATATGAAGGGGTAAATGAAAAAATGGGGGCATCTAATTAGAGAGGAGGGAGTAAGATAAATAGAATAGAAGGGGGAGAAGAGAAAAATAGCACTGTGCTTAAAAAGGTCATAAGGAGCCAGGTGGTGGTGGCGCACGCCTTTAATCCCAGCACTCAAGAGGCAGAGGCAGGCGGATCTCTGTGAGTTCGAGGCCAGCCTGGTCTACAAGAGCTAGTTCCAGGGCAGGAACCAAAAGCTACGGAGAAACCCTGTCTCAAAAATTCAAAAAAAAATCATAAGGAATCATATTGTGAACTATCAAAATACACAGAACACAACTAAGTCTATCTAGAAATATTCACATATATTGTAAATAAAAATTTTGCATCTGGGCTTCCATGCTCCAGTGGAGGTAGGGTTAACCAGTGACTTGGGGGGAGAAAAAGCAACATGAGTAGAGATGTGGAGTGTGATGAAGCCTAGGTCACTTCTTTTTCTGGGTCAAGTGAAGTCTTCCACTTTTCTCATCAGGATCCTGGAGACTTGTAGACGCCTCTGTCTTTGAAGGTGGGGGTGAGGATGCAGCCCAAGGTGAGTGCCACCCCCACTCCCGCCCCCGCAAGTCTCAGGGCCCAGCAGGTTCAATCTGAATCTAACCTGTAAGCCTCCTCCCCGAGGACTAGCTTTCATTTTACAGAAGATACCATATAAGCTTCCTAAGGAGGGAAGTGGCCAATAGTGCCAACCAGCTATCACACCTATGGACCACAACAACCAGTATGGCATGATAACCCCAAGGGTGCAGTAGTGCCTGCCATACATACCTTGTCAGTACCCAACTGCTTTCTAATTGTACTTAACACACACACTCAGCAAGCGGGAGATCATGTCTGGTACTGGAACCTACCTAGTGCTAAAGTGCTAGTAAACACATAAGTCATGGAGAGCATATAGCCACTACTTCTTAAAGCAACATTCTAAATAGTTGTCCTTATACCCACATATAAGTGGAATCCTCACCTCTTTTCTTACTTAGGGTTTCTGTTGCTGTGGTAAAATACCATGACCAAATTCTACTCCTGTTTTTTTCACTTCTCAGACAACACAGCAATCAAATTTCACTTAGAGATTTCTTTTTTTTCTTTACTCTGGAAATGCTTTTTTATCATTCCTGGAGATTCCCTACCTTGTGTGAAAGAACTAATTTTTATTGTGCCAACAAAGTACATTTCATTCTATGCATACAATCCCCATTTACTTGACTTATGCTATAAAGGAACTGGATGTTTGTAAACTAGCTTATTAAGTAAATATACACAATACTACACAATGAAATTTAAAATGGCCTTTTCCAAGGCGGGGGAATAAACACTGCTAACGGGGTGAATGTGATTTAACTGCTCTTAAGGCCAACCGATCTAGCTACACTACCTCTGATAACAGCAAGGGTTATTCTTTTCCCCAGGAACAGCTTGAAACTAATGTGGAACAGTTTTATGGTCATATCATGTAACCATAACTCTCCATTCATTTAATCAGCCATGCATGTGGCTATGCTGGTCGTGCCTAAGCATTTGCGAAAGAGTATTTCCAACCAGCAGAAACAATATCATGTGTTCCCACATTAACTCCTGATTCGTCACCTAGTTTGCATGGGATCTCCATTTCTCTGCCTGGAAAATGGCAATGGTTGAAATAACTACTTCAATGGTGGTCTTTTTCCATCACTCACATGTGGAATATGGTTTTTGTTGATCTTTTCGGCATATCAGAACAGAAATATACAGTAGTTACGTGAAGACGGGAAGGTAGGTAGAATGCTCAAGTACATACTTCGCATTGATCTGATTTTGTTTTATAGTCAGACACTTCGTGTAATCGCTACAGGTGCCGAACATGAAAACCGCAGATGTCAAAACCTGGCATTAAGGAAAACACTCACAGAAAAGCCTTAGCTAGGACTAAGTACCAGTTTCCCAGTTCATCATTCCTCGTGGTGAGTGCATCTGTTAGTGTGATAGAGATGAATGCTGGTTTGTTTGTTTGTTTTTGGGATAAAATTGTTTTTATCTGACAAGCATGCTTTTTGGGAATTTAATCTGGAGCTGAAATATAAAGATCCAAGAAGTAGAATGTGAATAGAAGTTTTCATTTTTATTAGCAAAGGGAAACCAAGAAGAAAAATTAACCTCTTCCTTAGGAATTTGATTTTTGTAGCACACAGTTTTATTTATTATAATAATACATTTAACAAGTTAACACGGAGGCTAGAGATATAATTTATTGCTAAGCTTTTGCCTTGCCTGTTAAAGACCTTAGTTTCAAACCTCAGTACTAGAAAAAAACCACTTGAGGCCTGGGTAGTTAAATATAGCTAAATGGTAGAGCACTTGCCTAACGTATGAAAGGTGCTACATCCAATCTCTAGTATCTTTCCTGTCTATCTATCTATCTATCTATCTATCTATCTATCTATCTATCTATCTATCCATCTGCAACTTGAGTTCACTTTGATAAATGTATCATTGTGTCTTGGTGATATTTTTTTCAGTTTAATTTTTAAGTTTTTAAATGTTTTATTTTATTTTATTTACTTTATTTTTGTTTTTTTGAGATAAGGTTTCTCTGTGTAACAGTTCTGGCTGTCCTGGAACTAGCTCTTGTAGAACAGGCTGGCCTCGAACTCACAGAGATCTGCCTGCCTCTGCCTCTTGAGCCTCTGCCACCACCTGATCTTTATTTTTTATGTGCATTGCTATGTCGCTTGTGCGTATGTCTGTGTAAGGGTGTCAAATCTCCTGGAACTGAAGAGTTGTGAGCTGATATGTGGGTGCTGGGAATTGAACCTGGATCCTCTGGAAGAGCAAGTGCTCTTAACTGCTGAGCCATTTCTCCAGCTGCCCCCTTTTTGTTTTAAAAAACCTGTTCTCCTATGTGTGTATTTTGTATATTGAGCATGTTCCCTTTCATTCCTCATCAAAGTTTTAAAAGTCTCTGCAAAGATACAAAGATTTTGGGAAATCAAAGTAGGATAGGAAATGTCTGATCCCAGAATTTATTCTCAAACAGTAATCACGACATAGCTGTTTATACTAGTTATCATCTTTAATGAATTGGTTTAAAAAATAGTGCTCACATGATTTTTCCCTCTAGCACTTGAATCTAAACAAAAGACAACTGTACAAAGACACTTGGTAGAACTATGTAATGATTTGGGCTATAATCTGAGAATAACATTATTTGCATCAATTTATGAAAAAATTCCTCAGTTCCTCCATGAGGGGATTTCTAAGTGGAATGCTCACTATACATGCTTTCTAGCCCACTCTTTCATCCAGCCATCCCTCCTCAGAGAATGGGAAGCTGCCACAGCCAGCGGCTGTCTTAACCACACAGACACTCCTACGTGCAGCAGTTTGCCTGGGGAATACACACCCAAAAGAGCAGTCTCTAGAACCTTGAGAAATGTCTCTCAAGGAAGGGATCCTGAAGCGTTTTCTCCTGCCACCAGGATAACCTATATAACTTTCCCCTTACAGACACACATCGCAATCTTAGGCTGCTCTGACTGTCCAAACAGCAGAAATGGTAAGTCCGTCAAAGTTGAGAGTTCATTAATAAGAATCACTTGCCAGAAAACCTAAGTCGCATTCACCGTATCACCTTTATTAAGAATCACTCAATATGTCCTTCATCTTTTCTCATATTTTAAAATATTTTGTCACAAAAAATTGTAAATAAATAAGAAAATCACACACACAAATTAGCCAGGTCCAAAGTATATACAACTTAATGAAGCTATACAATTACAACTGACATTTGAAATGGAACCTCATATTTTAACTGGTTTGTAGGTCAGACTTAGGGCAGTAGGGCATTGTGGGGAGCCTCTACCAGAATTTGTAGGGAAGAGATAGGAACACTTTCTGAGAAAGTGAGACACAGATAAAGAGCAGCAAGCTGAATGAAAGATCTATCACTGAGAGAACTGCCCAAGAGGTTTGAAACATGAAGGGCCAGGCTATATAATCACTGTTTCTCAGTCAAAGCTCACTATAAGGACCTAAGGATGTGTAGAAGACATTCTGGTGTAGAGAACAACTTTGTACGTTCTGGTTGCCATGACAACCTGATGCAATTATGGTGGCCCTGACAACTTGATAACAGAAACTGGAATTGTGTGGTGAGAAGAGAAAGGGTCACCTCTCTGGGTGTTTGTACTCAGCTAAGGGGCCTCAGGAGGGTGGGGTGAAGGGATCCCAACTTTTCTGCAGAGTGAGGAAACAGAAACAGGGAATTCCAGGCCCTGGCTACCTCCTTCCTGCCAGAAAGCTGCTTTGGAGAATGTCTCATTTATGAGACTCTTGAGATCTTTCGATCCCCAAAGACTGTGGGGTTGTGCCCCAGGGTGTCATTAAACAACTTTCTATGTAGACTCTGGGTATTCATAGGAGGAAATAACAGGATAACTCTCTCTGAGCTCAATTTCCTCCTCTGTGGAAATGCCTATTTAAATAGTAATTAGTAATGAATTACCTAGTACGTACTAGGGGATGTTGAAATATGCAGTGAATTAGAAGGCCTTTTGTACCAGTTTGCTTTCTGTTTCTGTGATAAAACACTGACCAAAAGCAATCTGAGGGGCTGTGCTAGTCACTTTTCTTTCTTTCCTTCCTCTCCTTCTCTCTTCCTCCTTCCCTCCCCCTCTCTCTCCCTTCTTTGTTTCTTTTCTTCCTTTTATTCCTGCCAACTTATTGTGAACTAGTGTCACCTGGAAAGAGGAAATCTCAATTTAGAAAATGCATCCATCACAATGCCTTTGACAAGATTGTGAGACATTCTTGATGAATGGTTGATACGGAAGGGTCTAGTCCACTGTGGGCCGTGACATCCCTTGGCAGTTGTTCCTAAGGTGTGTGTCAAAGTAAACTGAGCAAGCTACAGGGAGCAAGCCAGTAAGCAGCAATCCTCCATGGCCTCTGCTTTAGTTTCTAAGTCCAAGTTCCTGCTCTGCTTAAGTTTATGCCCTGATTTCCCTTGGTGATGAACAGTTTGTCCCCCCCGCCCCAGCACCAGTGGTCTCTATCACAGCAATAGAAAGCAAACTAAGACAAAGAGGAAAGAGTTTATTTCACTTGTCACTTGCAAGTGACTTCCTTTCAAGGGAAACTGAGGCAGGAACTGAAGCAGAGACCATGAAGGAATTCTGGTTAGTGGTTCACATTCCCAGATACAGAGTTCAGTAATTTCAAAAATAGTATCACACACGATATTATGATTACAATGAGCTGCATCCATTAAATATAACCAGATAGGTTGAAATACATAATTATATTCCAGGATGTAATGTCTTCAATTCTGTAGTGTCAGGCATGCTATTCCTCTCACTGCCTTATCCCCAGCAATGCATGGTATTTCCGTCACTCTAGATTAGGTTTCATGGTCATTTAAATGGAACTATGCAGGCTTTTTAAAAATCAGACCTTTTTTTTCTGCTTCTTACTCTCTGGTGATGGGGTGGGCAGGGTCTTCTTCATGGTAATCAAGCACTGTACCACTACGCAACATCTGGAGGCTCAAATCTGGCTTTTAAAATTCACCTTTTAAATTCTCTGATGTAGAGAAAGCATGAAGCTCCGCTCAGAGCCAGATGCCTCAGAGAGAGACACCATGCTCCTGTCTAGCAGGCAGACGGGATAGCTCTGCTCTCCGAGGCAGAGGCATGAAGCTCAGAACCACGATGGACGTAGGCTAGAATCTTCCCGGTAAGCGCACCTTGGGGTGCTTACTCACATGATTAGAAATGGGTTAAGAGGTTGAAGCTAAAGGGCCAAGCAGTGCTTAAATGAATACAGTTCGTGTGTTGTCATTTCGGGCATAAGCTAGCCATGTGGGGCGGCCGGGGTATTGGGGACGCAGCCCCGCCGCTCCTATTTCAACAGATGGCTGCCCAACGTGAGGATAACTGAATCCACCAAAAGCCTGAAAAAGCTTGGGAAAGAGTAAAGCATGTTTTCTTGGTAGCAGCAGTTTCTCAGGACTGCTCTGCTTGCTAGAGGCAATCAAGCGCTCTCAGCTAAGAGAGGCTTCCTGACTCAGCTTCAGCTGCAAAACCCTGCAGCTCATTAAGAGGTCCTGCCACAAAACACTTAAACGATCTTGATGAAAAGCTGAGCGCATGCTTTTTGGTTTTCAGCCGTAGCAGGAAAAAAGCTGCGCTGTTTAAAAATGCCGGCTTTCTGGGCTGTCCTGCCAGGGCAAACTCTGACTCTTTTACGCGGGCGGGTCATGCGGTTTGCAAGCCCAGGCTGTGGAAGCTCGTTTGCTGGCAAGGACCTTGAAACACTGTAGAGTTGTGGCCCTGAAAGCGGCTCTGGCCGGTACCTCAGCCATGAGGCTGGAAAGCTAAGGAATGGACTGGATCTAGCTGGCAAAGCCACGGCTTTAGTCCTACTGAGATTGCTTGGTAAATTGAAGACTCATGTATTCAGAAAAAGAGAGATATACAGTAAAGAGAGATTCAAAGACAAAATTTCTAAATGATTTACAGTGTGTTGAAAATATATGCAGACTAAAAGTTGAAGTTCTTAAAGTAAAAAACAATTAAAAAAGGAAGAGAGTTGTTGTGTGTGGTAGTACACACCTTTAATCCCAGTGCCTAGAAGGCAGAGACAAACAGATCTCTGTGAGTTCAAGGTGTGGTAGCATACACCTTTAATCCCAATGCCTGGGAGGCAGAGACAGAAGGATCTCTGAGAGTTCAAGGACAGCCTGGTCTACAGAGTTATTCCAGGACAAAGATACAGAGAATATAAAATAAAAGTAAAAATAAATGAAATAGAGGTTAAAATAAAGCGTACAAAGATGGAAAATACACAGAGAATCTTGATACTGTATGCTATTATGCTCTCTTTGAATTGTTTGAATGCTGAGGAAGGAGCAAAAGCTACTAAAAATATTTGTTTATAAATGCTGCTGAACTAAACCAACATAGGTATTCTGAAAATGCCTTGACTTTGAGATTTGGATCTAAGGACATGATACTTTGGAAAGGAGTTTCTTGTTTTGTTTTCACAGAGGATGAGACCCTGTTCATTTCTTCTATCCGAATATGGTATGATGGACCATGCCCTCCTGAAGGGTTGCTGTGAACATCTTCAGAAAATTGCTTCGCTCAACTGCCAACTGAGATGAAACTAGCACACAGGTTATACCATGAAAGACCTAATTAACGACGCCCCCATTCAGCAGGAAGCAGTTTGGAGAGAAAAAACTGCGCCCATGTTCCCAAATATGGTTTATAAATGTTCTTTTACATTTAAAGGGGGAAATGATATAGGTATAAATAATTTACATTAGTATAGATTTTGCTTTATTGATAGAGATTTAAGGTCAGTTTTGCTATATGTATATGTATTTCTGATCTTGATTAAGGTATTGAGATTGTATAGTTCACTTAAAAATGTAATGCATATAGGCTGTTAATAATCATCTATAATAGTCAAGTTTGTAGTCATGTTAGATTTTCTAGATGTGCATGGATATATTTCTGATGGGCATTCTTTATATCTTTCAAAGGCTAGAGAATATGGCATTTTAAATGTTTTGATAACTTAGGACTTTTCATGACAATGAGACATGTCTGCTCCTGGCATCACCGATCTACTTCAAGAGGAGGATGGGCATCGAAGAGGATTCTTATGGAGTTTGATAGCCATTTGGGCAAGAAACTGCTCTTGCCTGGACTATTGCATAAACTGGACACAGAGAACCCGCAGAGAGAGGACTACTGAACTTGCCTAAAAGTGAGATGATCTTTCGGGGTTCCTGATTCATGAAAGAGTCTGCGAGACACTCTTCAGGACAAGCAGATAGTGACTGCCTTTGAAATTTCCTGCTTTGTGGAATGTCTGCTGAAAACTATGGGCCTGTAGGCTGAAGATGGATGCCCCAACGGTACAGAGGAACTTTGGGTGACTGTCCAGGCAGCGAGAAGTCTCTGTCATTTCTAGAGTTTGAAAGTTGCTTATTTCTTGTTTGCTTAGATAATATTATATCCTTCTGGAGTCTTTGATGCAGTTGAAGAATAGATAGTTAAGTTGTTTTCCTTTGTTATATGTAATTTTGTTATGTTAAAGTTAA
Organism: Microtus agrestis; assembly: GCA_902806775.1. NCBI lineage: Eukaryota > Metazoa > Chordata > Mammalia > Rodentia > Cricetidae > Microtus > Microtus agrestis. The sequence goes on from CADCXT010006541.1 coordinate 65,109, forward strand.
AGCCTTTCCTTTTTGTTTAAACAGAAAAAGGGGAAGTGATGTGGGAGTGTCATATATCAATCTGTTGATTTCATTGGTTAAATAAACTGCCTTGGCCCTGATAGGTAGGAACATAGGTGGGTGGAGTAAACAGAACAAAATTCTGGGAAGAAGAGGAAGTGAGGTCAGAAAGCATGCAGCTCCGCTCAGAGCCAGACGCCTCAGAGAGAGACACCATGCTCCTGTCTAGCAGGCAGACGGGATAGCTCTGCTCTCCGAGGCAGAGGCATGAAGCTCAAAACCACGATGGACGTAGGCTAGAATCTTCCCGGTAAGCGCACCTTGGGGTGCTTACTCACATGATTAGAAATGGGTTAAGAGGTTGAAGCTAAAGGGCCAAGCAGTGCTTAAATGAAAAAAAAAATAAATTCTCTGATGTATACATTGTGTGCACAAGCTTTCTATTGACTTTGTGGACAAATTTAGTATCTGTTATTATATGCTCTGCTTATTTCTAATCTGGGATATTCATACACAAAGTAGATATAAAGACTATCTGTGGCTGTCTTTTGTGATAGCATGGTTAGGTAATATAAATGAGAGATTAGTATTGTCACACACTATCAAGCACTCCAAGCCGTATTATTTTTCATTAGATTTCATCTTCCACGATATAGCCAGTATTTGTTATATCCATTCAGTCATTTTCCTAATAGCATCTCATTGATCATGTTTTCATTATTCTTTTCTAATGGTTGATGATGTTAAACACCTTTTCTGTGCTTACTTGATATTTGTGTATTTTCTTTAGTGGTGTAGCTACTAAAATATTCCACTATTTAATTTTTAAAAGCTTTATTTATGTATTTTATTTTTAATTGTGTGGGAAGTGGATATGTGTACATGAGTGCAGATGCTCATGGAAGCCAGAGGTGTTGGGCCCCTGGAGCTAGAGTTGTAGATGGTTATGAGCCAACAGAAATTGGACACTGGGGGATGAACTTGGGGAAAATAACCTCTGCAAAACCAATATACCCTTTTGAATGTTGAGCCATCTCTTCAGCCTTTACCTATTTATTTGTTTATTTATTACCCATTTTTATGACTTAATCTGTTTTCCTGTTGAGTTTATGTGACTTTCTATATTCTTTTTTTTTTTTGGATTTTTCGAGACAGGGTTTCTCCGTAGCTTTTGGTAGACCAGGCTGGCCTTGAACTCACAGAGATCTGCCTGCCTCTGCCTCCTGAGTGCTGGGATTAAAGGTGTGTGTCACCACTGCCCGGCCTTTCTATATTCTTGATACATGTCTTTTATAAGATGCATATTCCAAAATTCTGTCTTCTGGTCAGAGGCTAGTCCACATTTTCTCAACTGTACATTTGAAGGAATTGAAGTTTATGATTTGTTCAGGCCTATTTGTCTGCTTCCTGTTATGTTTGTTTGAAACAAAATGGTTCTCAGGCTACCCTTGATGTCTTCATCCTTTTGCTTCAGCCTCTCAAGGGGTGAAATGATTGGCATCAGCCACTATGTCTAGCTGTATCTAGCTCTTGATACTGAAATCTCAGCTATAAAATCTAAGCCAAGGTCACCATAATGTTCTCCTGTGGTTTCTTTTAGAATTCTTATATATTTATGTTTTATGATTAAATCTATGATCAATGCCAGAAATGATGCACTTGCTTATAATTTTAGTAATTGGAATGTTGCGGCAAGATTATGGTGGATTTCAAGGACATCCTAGGCTACATATCCTTTCTCATAGAACAAGGATGAAAGAAACAAAAACACTATGACTATGATTCATTTTCATGTGACTTTTGTTTATGAGCCATATGAGAGTCATGGCTTACATTTGTGAACATGGATATCCACTAGTTTTCACACAAGAGTGTTCCTTTCATACCAAATTACATTTAACTTGTCAAACTCAATTGTTCATATATATGTGAGTCTATTTCTGGATTTGTTACTCTATTCCTCTGGTCTCCTTTATACTTCGATGCTGATAGATCACTCTGCAGAGACATAAGTTTATAAATGTTTCCAAAGGAGGTAGTGTTTCTCCAACTTCAGTGTTTCTCAGAGTTGATTAATAGTCTAGTATCTTTACGGTTTTATATAAGTTTAAAAAATAGTCTGTTAATTTCTTTTAAAATATCCTTTAGGGTTTTTTCCTGGGATTTTATTGAGTGCATAAACACTTTGAGAATAAATATATAACAATAGTGGGGCTTTCATCTCATGAAAATAATGTATCAATTTATTAATTTTCTTTTTATTCTTTATAAACTAAATTTATTTACCATGTATTGGTAAATATATTAAAACATACAAGATGTCATTTAGTTATATATCCTTATTTACATTTTTTTGGTATTTCAAGGCAGAGTTTCTCTGGAAATTAATGCTGGGATTAAAGGTGTGCTCCACCACTGCTCCTCTAATTTTTCCTGGGTACAATAATTTGTCATTATTGTTTCTATTAATTCAATTTGTTCTTTGACAGCACCATATGTGTATATAACGAGTTGTGATTACTATCAGCCCCTCACAGTTAGCCTACTTTCCTCATCAATCATCCCTTTCCCTACAAATCTGTTTCCCACAGTCTTGTCTTTCTGCTTGTGATCCATGGAGTTTAAGTAGGGCTATCAGTATAACCCTGGATTTGGGACTATTCACTGGAGCCTGATGAACTCAACCGTGGGTAAACAATTGAATATAACAACTCTCCCTCTCTCCGAATGTATTAAAAGACAATAGCCGTGGCTAGATTTTGAGCATGACCATCCATAGCTATCATTTGCTTGCCCTGGGCCTTTGCAAAGATAGCCTTGTTGACAGACAGTCATGGCTAGTGGCCTGGCTCTTGGATTTCTACCCTTCCATGTTGAACTATTGGCTCTTATTGCACTAAACAGAAGTGGATGCAAAGACTCACGAATACTCAAGGTTCTGAGAACAAATGATGGTTGAGTGCTCTCCTCTGAATATGACCTTTTTACCATTCTAAGGTTTAGGGGACATTCTGGACTTGTGCTTTGTAGCCCCTCTCTTGATCTTCTGGCTCTTATGTTCTTCCCATCTTCTCATCCGCAATTCAGTATAAAGAGAAGTTTCTCCAATTAAGACTAAGATTAGTATTTTTTATGTATATAAAAAAATAGAGACTTGGTGGCACACACACCTTTAATCCTAGCACTTGGGAGGCAGAGGCAGGCAGATCTCTGTGAGTTCAAGGCCAGTCTGGTCTACAGAGCGACTTCAAGGACAGTCTCCAAAGCTACACAGATAAACCCTGTGTTGAAAGGCAAACAAAGGAATAAACAACCCCCAAAATATATTTAGAAAGTATTTTAACTCTATGTCTATTCAGCTAAAGTATAGTAGCAAGTTCCCCCCCGTCCAGGGCCTGACTTCCCCAGGCATGTTTTTGACCAGTTTGCAATACCAGAAATGGATTCCTTCCTGTGGAGTGGGCCTCAAATCCAACTGTTGAGTAGCTGGTTACTCTCATAGAAGTTGTGCTACTCTTCCAAAAGTGGGCACAAATTGCCCAGCAGGTTGGTATTATAAATTGTGGGGTTCAGGGGGCTGGAGAGATGGCTCAGCGGTTAAGAGCATTGCCTGCTCTTCCAAAGGTCCCGAGTTCAATTCCCAGCAACCACATGGTGGCTCACAACCATCTGTAAAGAGGGCTGGCGCCCTCTTCTGGCCTTCAGGCATACAGACAGAATATTGTATACATAATAAATAAATAAATATTTAATAAAAAAAAATTGTGGGGTTCAATGAAAAGCCCACTGATGCCAGTAGCCTATCATGATGAAACCTAGCCAGAGGAATTAAGTTTGTAGCCCATTCACCTTGGTTTTTCTCTATCTTTCAAGCAGAGCATGTGATATTTTCAGCAACAGAATCTTATCACCTAGTTCTAGTCAGCAACTGTGCTCTTTAGTTCTATGTCGACTTGATACAAGCTAGCACTAGCTGGTTAGAGTCTATTTGAAAAAATGCCTCCACAACACTGCCTGCCCTACAGGCAGTCTGTTGGGCATTTTCTTTATTAATGATATGGGAGGGCCCAGCTCAATGCAAAGAGCGCCATGCCTGGGAATGTGGTCCCAGGTTGTAAAACAAACAAATTGATCAAGCCACAGGGAACAAGCCAGTAAGTGGCGTTCCTCCATAGCCTTAGCTCTAGTACTTGCTGTCAGATTCTTATCCTGCTTTGAGTCCCTGCCCTGACTTCCTTTGATGATGGACTGTGGTGTGAAAGTATATGACAAAAATAAACATTTTCCTTCTCAAGCTGCTTTTGGTCATGGTGCTTTGTCATAGGAATAGAAACCCTAACTAAGACATTGGTACTGGGTGTTTGGTTAAAAGCATCACCTCAGCTCCCTAACACCCCTTTATACAAAGAGTCTAAAATGTTTAGTTGGGGGCTTCACCCCAGGCCCCTGGCATCTATTTTGAGCCACCTCCCCTGGGAGTTGCCTCATTCCAAACTTCACCTCCAAGAAGGCACACCAAACTGTGACCCCTCCCCAGGGAGGATCAAGACCACTCCCACAGGCTAGTTAAACTGCCCCCCAGAGAATGAACACATGGTCTCCTGGTTTTCCGTGGTCTTTCGGTTCTCTATTCCCTTCTCCATGTTTCCAGGGAAGGGGGGCACCTGTGAGTGCTACCATCCTTTAAACCTGGGCTCTTTTCTAATTTGGTCTGATCTGGTTTGATTTGGATTATTGCATTGGCGGGGAGGTTTGTCGGCCAGTACTTAACACCAGGTCCATGGGACACTGCTGTGGCAGACATGAGCATGTTTCGGAGAGAACGGTGAAAGGACTTGGGAACTTTGGGCTAGAAATGCCAGTGAGTGTGCAGAACATAATGAGCTGCTGCGGGAGCTTAAAAAAATGCTGAGGGCAATGCACATGATGGAGTCCTGGTTTGTCATGGAGAGGCAAGTTTCTTTAGTATTTTCATTATTAATTATTGATGTTGTAAGGCCTTGCTCATTGTGAGCAATACCACCCTTGAGCAAGTGGTCCTGGATGCTATACGAAAGCAGGATGAGTAAGCCATGAGGAACGAACCAGTAAGCAACAATCCTCCATGGCCTCTGAATCAGTTCCTGCTCCCAAAGGTTGCTGCCCTGAGTTTCTGCTCTGATTTCCCTGGATGATGTAAAATGAAATAAACCCTTTCTCTCCAAGTTGCTTTTTGTTATGGTGTTTATCACAGCGATAGAAGCCCTAATTAAGACAGCCATCTAGAAGAATGACAAGAGCTTGTATTATTTTATGGGGGACTCTGAGGCATCCTGATCAACAACTCATACAGAAGGAATTCAACATCAGTCACTGGGGTTTTGTTTAGTAGCTCACTGCATCTAGAAGCAGCATTACCTAGCTATGCAGGCTAACTTCTTTCAAACTCTTTTGAAATTATGTTTTTAATTGAGTTGCAAGAGAAGTTTCCATATGTGTTTTTCATACACCTCTCTTTTTGGTTCATCCTCCCTTCCATATCTCCTCCATCACCCTACCCCTTCCTGCTTAAACCTTCGGCTCCAAGAAGTCCCCAGTTTGTTTTCCAGAACTTAGGTAAAGCAATCTGTTTTGTGGGCAAAAGTTTTCTTATTGTTTCATAATAACTTGTATAATGACAACATTTTATGTGGGTGATTCTGGGACTAGAACTCAGGGCCTCACTATACTAGAAGCCCTTTATTGCAGGACTTAATCCCGAGACAGTGGCAGCATTTTAGATCAATATATGTATTTGATATATATTATGCTATAATTTAATGTATTATATATTTGATATATTATGCTCTAATTTAATATTGAATATATATTATGTCATACTTTTTGTTACATGTCAACACACCAATACTTAAAAGTAGCTGTATAGAATCTTCTAAACTAAAATCTCAGGCTAATGACTATGAGATACAGAAGTACTTGATGCTTATCATTTGTTTGCTTACATTTGCACATCAGCGTTTAGATATTATTGGCAAAGTGCCAAAAGTGGGGACAGAAAAAAATGCTAGAGTCAATTCTGGATGTCATTGCCAAAAATTTCCATATTAAAACATTCCAGTTGCTTTAACTGCATACATGTAGTAAAAATTGAGTCTGTTCACCTATGGAACAGTTTGGTTCGTCACGGTCTGGGCTGCTTGAAGGCACCCACAGGGCTGCCCAGCTCCACAGGCATGGGCCCTGGGCGGGCAGGTGCCATTATAATGAGCAAGTATATGGTAGAGAAATGGGAGAGAAAAAGAGGCAGAGTGGTTCATGTGGTACAGTAAGAGGCAGGTCTGAAGAGGCGATGGCAGTAAAGAATGGGCTGATGTTGATGACCTGCTTGCCACCCAGGTCCAGAGTGACTTCTGGGAATGAGATGCTTCCTAGGACCATGTCTGGGTCTGTGGTGCTATCTCAGCTGGGATCTATGTTGACGTCCCTGACCCATGTTATCACCAAGAACATGGGGATGCCCAGGGTCTGGGCCACCACCTGTAGCAAATTTGGTGTCTGAGCGCTGTAATACCCCTGGGGCCATGTTTATCTGAATGGCCTGTACTGCCATCAAGGAACAAGACGACATTCAGGCCCTTACTTCTGGGGTGGGATATGTCCATGCCTCTGCAGCGACCAAGGTCTTTGTTGATGTTCATGGCTTCAGTAACTACTGAACCCACATGGATAACTCTGGTCAGACAACTAAGTCCACATTGCTGTCTGAGGGCCACACTGCCACTAGGGCCATGCTAACCTGGATGGTTTATGCTGCCACCTGGGGCCATGGTGATGTCCAGCATGGGCCATGTCTGGGTCTGTGACACTACTACCCCCAGTATCTGGGCTCATGTCCATGGCTCTTGATACGATCAAAGGCCATGTATATACCTGGGGTCTGGGCTGTCACCTGAGATGAGGTGGGGATTTGAGGGTCATGTTGCAGCCGGGGCCATACAGATCTGAGTGGTCTGTGCTGCCCCAAGTTGCCATGGTGTTGTCCTGGTCAGGACTGAAGCTGGCGGTCATGTCTAGGTCCGTGGCCCTGTCACAGCCAGGATCTGTTTTGATGTCCATGGGTCCTGATACCATCAAAGGCCATGCTGATGCCAGGGGTCAGGGTCACCGCCTGGGGCCATGTTGGTGTCTGAGGGCCAGTCTGCCACTGGAGCCATGCCTTTCTGAGTGGCCTGTGCTGCCACCTGGGCCCATGATGACACCTGAGACTGGGCTGCTGCTGAGGACTATGTAGAGGTCCATAGTTCTACCACAGCCGGGGCTATGTTGATGTCTGTGGACCATGGTGCCACCAAAGGCCAAATGGATGCCCAGGGTCTAGGCCACTATCTGTGGCCGTATTATTTAGTATGTGAGGGCCATGCTGCCACCAGGGTCATGTCCATCTGGGTGGCCTGCACTGCTACCTGGGGCCATAGTGTCGTCTGGGCCTGGGCTGCTACCTAGGACCATGTCTGAACCCATGGCACAGAAGCAGCTAGGGTCTGAGTTGATGTTTATGGCTCTTATTACTACCACGGGCTGTGCAAATGCCTGGGGCTGGGCAGCCACCTTGACCATGTTGGTGTCCAAGGGCTTTTCTGTTGCCAGGGCCGTACTGATCTGGGTGGCCTGTGCTGCCATCGGGGTCATGGTGACATCTGGGCCTGAACTGCTGCCAAGGACCATGTCTAGATCTGTAATCATGCTGCAGCTGGTGTCTGGGATGATGTCCATGGACATGCTGCCACAGGGGACCATAGGAATCTGGTTGAAATCTGAGGGCTGTGATGGCCAGCCCCACACCTAACTGTCCCTGGGATAGCTGGCCCTGCTGTCACTGTAGTCAGAGAGCTGGCCATGCCCCCCCCCATGAAAGATCTGGCCTCCACACTCGGGAAAGATGACTCCACCCTTCACCATAGGCACGGGAAAGATGGACTCAATAGCATAGGCCTAGGAGATCTGTCTCTGCCCCTCACCTTAGGGGGGCGATCCCACTGGCCCAGACCAACCAGCTCAGCTACCACCCAAGCCCACATCCACGGCCTTGGGTTGGCCCACCCTAACATCTACCCCATCTGAGACCTGCTGGAGTGCGTGAAGGGACTGGTCCTGCAGAATGATAACCACATAATCTCTATGACTTGAAGCAACAGCAGAATACTGAGAGGAGTTTTGGTGAGGGTCCAGGGATGACAATGTACCAGAGACCTAGAACCAGACCAATGACTCATTGCATGGAACATTTTATGAGTGGGGATGATTGGATAAAAGAGTATTCTGTGTGACACAGTGCAGCTCCCAGTGCCACTAGGATGAATGAAGAGGTGTTGAAAAGACAGAGGAGTGGGATTTTTTGTTATTTTGTTTTGTTTTTAATTGATTTTGAGGGGGTTTCTTTTGCAGGGGGATGCTTCAAGGGTGAAGGGCGGATATGTAGGTACTGGGAGGTGAACAGAATTGGGGTATAAGATGTGAAATCCCCTAAAAAGAATTATGCTCTAAAAAATTGAGTCTGTTGAACCTTAAAGTTTTGTTCTCAATGATCTGTCTCCATTAATTTCTAGACTTGTGAGAAAAGCAACTTGTATGTATGTGTGTTTGTCTGCATACATGAATGTGCATATTAAAATTTATGAAACTGTCAGGTGACTTGTACGAACAATACTTGAGATTAATTGCTGATCACCATGTCAGTCTTCTTTAATTCCTAGCACATAGTGCACACAAATTGGGATAGTGGTTATTTTCCTCAGCTTTCTTTGGCCATTGGAGTTGGTCGTTGAGTAACCACTATAGGATTTTGTGAAGATTGAGTATTTCTTCATCATTATTACAAGAACAAGTTATTAGCATGATATAACCATGTACCATTCCCAATTCTGAAGTTACTTATGCAACTATGCATTATCATCTGAGCATAGTGCCGAGCTTCTCATTGTATATCAGTGTATGTCAGGTGGAATGAGTGGCGTAAGTCTGGCCTAGGTATCACTCGTGTAACTCTCACTCATTTGTTTGTCTGTCAGAGATGTTAGCCCTATTCCTGTGTCTAAGAAACCGCCCTTTAAGGCTTTAATGAATACTAATCTGCAGTTGTAAGTAATACAAGAAAACAGAAATTGTCTTCAAATAAAGCAAAATTTGATTATTGATTTGCTTCATATCTTTTGGAAGATTTCAAGTAAAATTCTTTGAATCATACAAAGTGCTCTTTTGTGTCAGGTTTCTTTTCAGTCAACGTAATACATGTATAAATGTATAACTTGTTATGCTGTCCACAGTCATAAAATGTTATTTCTACTGGTGTCCAGTATTACAGTCTGTAAATCTCTCTTAATATATAAAAGTATGAATATATATATATATATGTATTATGCAGTTTTACATATTTCCAAATTTTTGAGTTCTGAATAATGGTGCTATGAACATTTTTGTACATATGTTTGAATGGAATTTTTATTTCTCTTGGGTGCAGACTGAAGAGTAGTATTTTGGATCATAAGGTATGTGTCTGATCAGGTCAGATGTCATCAAGCAACCTTTCAGAGTGTTTGTTCAACTCTGTGTTCTCAGCGGTAGCAGCAGCAGCAAGAGCAGCAAGAGCAACAGCAGCAGTATATAAGCATGGTACTACTTCACCTTCTTGCAAACACGCAGAAACTTCCATTTGAAAGTGTTACATTTGTTGAAAATGTAATCCTCAGTGCAACAGTGTTAGAACAGTGTATTTGAAGGACTGAGTCCCTACTCTGTTTCCATTCATACTTTATGCCGAGAAAGAATAGAGCAAGAAGGCCATAAATACTCAGATCTTAATCTTGGACTCCTTTGACTCCAAACCTTGAAAGAATTAACTTCTGTTGTTTACAATCAGCCAGACAGAGATATCTTGTTGTTGGAACACAAGGAAGCCTTCTTTCTCATTTTCACCATTCTTGTAGGCATGCATAAGTGCCTCATTGGAATGTTAATTGCAATTTCTCCGACTTAATTAACTCTCTGCAAATTGTTAGATCTCTTTTAATGTAAAGAAGATCTCAAACACTTTTAAACTTTTTAAAAGCAGTTCTAATTTATTTTCTTAAGAAACTAGGACTTTCATTCTGTGAATGGCATTGCTGATAAGTATCTTTCTATATGTAGAATAAGCCTTACAATTATTTCTTGGGATTCATTAATACAAGACTATATTAATGGATTTCCTGATAGTGCAACCCCTTTGCATAATTAGAATGAGCTCCATAAGATCATAATTTATTTTGATGTGCTGTGTACTTGTGTTGCTAATATTTGTAAGCCTATTTCATAACTGTGCATGGCAGGTCACACCTGTAATCCCAACACTTAGGAGGATGAAACAGGAAGATTACTACTAGTTTGAGGCCTCACAAATACATAAAACTCCATTGATTCTACTTAGTATCATCAGTACATGTGTGGGCAAAGGACCACATATACAATGGGTAGCATTTAATGGGCCTCAACCTTAAAAAATTGACTCTCTTTACCCAACATCTGTCACTTGTTAATAGCCTCAGACAGTCTTTTAATAGCTAAGTTACACTTACTTGCATTTTTGTGTATACACTTTTTTACATTTTCATTTAGGCTTAGTTGTGTTGAATTGCATGCAACACACACATACAACACTAAGTGAGGTATTTTCAGATGCTTTCTTTTTTTGGAATTTCCAGTATTTATTGTTTTATCATTGGAACTACTCTTTTTTGTCTTTTTAAATTTTTCTCGTTTATTGAGAACAGACTCTTTTCTCATACAACATATTCTGATTATAGTTTCCCCTCCCTCTACTACTCCAAGTTCCTCCCCATCTCCTTTCCCCTCTGAATCCACTCCCTTTGTTTCTCATTAGAAAATAACAGGCTTTTAGGAAATCACAACCAAACATGACAAAATAAAATATAAGATAAAACAAAACCATCACACTGAAACTGAACAAGGCAACCCAACAGAAGGAAATAGCTTCATGTACAGGCACAAGAATCAGAGACCCACTTGTTCATAAACTCAGGAGTCCCATAAAATACTAAGCTGAAAGCTATAGTGCTGTAGGATAATGCTCTTGTACCCTGTAAAGATTTGCCACTTGTATTTGTTTAATAAAAAGCTTATTGGCCAGTTGCCAGGCAAGAAGTCTAGGTGAGGTGACCAGACTAGGAGAATTATGGGAAGAAAAAGGGATCAGTCTGCAGTTGCGACCCAGATGAAGATGAAGCAAGATGAAAGTACTGCACTAAGGTACAAAGTCATGTGTCTAAACAAGAATTATGGATTAATTTAAGTTGTGAGAGCTAGTTAATAATAATCCGGAGCTAATAGGCCAAACAATTTATAATTAATATAAGCCTTTGTGTGTTTCTTTTTTTTTCAGCTTGTAGGAACTTTATTTTCCTTCCACCTTTTTCCCTTTGCTCAGGTGTCTGCAGAGGAGCTCAGGACCACTCAGTGGTGGCTCCAACCCACTCGGTAGCCTGCGCTGTGGGAGCTGCTGACCAATCCTCAGTGGCTGGCTGGGCACTCCAGTCTTCGGTAGGGAACTGCTGAATGGGCACCGAGGGCACCTGCACACCCTCAGACCCTCAGACCAGTCAGCCACCTCTGGCTGAGCAGCAGTGAACTCAGGAGCTGGTGCAGTACATTCTCCCCGAAACTCCTCCTTGGTCACAGCCTTCTCAGCAGCAGCCTGTTCTTCCTTCTCAATCTCCTCTGGGTCTCTGTAGAAGTAAAGATCAGGCATAACCTCCCATGGGTGCTCACGGGAGATAGTGCCACGCATGCGGAGTATTTCCCGGGTCAGCATCCACCACATCAGGCCCACTGAGTGAGCTCCCTTTTTGTTGCACGGGATGGCGATGTCCACGTAGCGCAGAGGTGAGTCTGTGTTACACAGGGCAATGGTGGGCAGGTTCACGTAAGACGCCTCTGTGAGGGGCTGGTGCTCAGCCCTGGGATCGGTCACCACTAGAAGCAGTGGCTCCCGGAAGGCTGCCTGGATCTGGTTAGTGAAGGTCCCTGGGGTGGCTCTAGTGGCGGCAGCAAACTTCAGCATGGCTCGCTGCCCAGTGTTCCTGGAGGAGATGATGCTGACATCAGCAGGGTTCTCGATGGCAACAATAGCACGAGCTGCAAGCAGCAGCTTCTCCCAGGTCCTCTTCAGGTTGATGATGTAGATGCCATCACTTTTCCTTTTGTAGATGAACTGCTCCATCTGAAAGTCGAGGTTGGTGCCACCTAAGTGGGTGCCTGCAGGGAGGAATTTGAGGACATCCTCCTCCTTCATCTGCAGGACATCAAGGGCTCCGGACATTGTGCAAGTTTCCCTTTTGTTTTTATTGTTGAGTATACTTATTTATTTATTTATTAAAGATTTCTGTCTCTTCCCCACCGCCGCCTCCCATTTCCCTCCCCCTCCCCCAATCAAGTCCCCCTCCCTCGTCAGCCCAAAGAGCAATCAGGGTTCCCTGCCCTGTGGGAAGTCCAAGGACCACCCACCTCCATCCAGGTCTAGTAAGGTGAGCATTCAAACTGCCTAGGCTACCACAAAGCCAATACGTGCAGTAGGACCAAAAACCCATTGCCATTGTTCTTGAGTTCTTAGTAGTCCTCATCGTCCGCTATGTTCAGCGAGACCGGTTTTATCCCAGGCTTTTTCAGATCCAGGCCAGCTGGCCTTGGTGAGTTCCCGAAAAGTTTCCCTTTAAGTTACGTCGTGAACCATGAACAACGCCATATGGACCCATCCTGGGGCAGCGCGGAAAGCCTTTGTGTGTTTCTTTGGCACTGAATGGCTACAGGACCAGATGGGAGAGAAACTATTATCTACATTATAGTATATATGCAGCAGACCTGGTGAGACCCATGTCAACCCTGGGCATGCTCCTTTAGTCTCTGTGAATTTATTCAGAGGATCTTGCTCTCCTGATGTCCTCCATCCCCTCTGGCTCTTATACTCTTTCTGCACCCTTCTTCATGGGATTGCATGAGCTTTGAGGGATATGATGGAGATGTCTCATTTAGTGTTGTGTGTTCCAAGGTCATTTATTCATTTTATTACTGAGTTTTCAGACCAGTAGTATTTGTTTTTTACCCTAGATCTCTGGGTCATCTAGCCTCTGGTTCGTGGACACCCAATTAGTGTATGGTATGGGTTCTAGTTTGTCAAGTAGGTCTTAAGTGAAATCAGACATCGGTTGACCACTCCCACAAGTTCTGTACCACCATTGCCCCAGCATGTTTTGCAGGCAGAATATATTGTAGGTCGGAGATTCTGAGGCTGAATTTGCTTTTATTCTTCTCTTTTGGTGGCCTGTAGAGTACCTTTCTCCTCCAAAGATACTAGAACATAGGGGTGAAGGCTCCATGCAGCCTCCAGGTCAACTTCATGTTCAATGAGTTGTGTCGGTGTTGTCCTTGGCAATAGAACCTCTGCTGTCAGTTTTTGGAGAGGAACCCATTCATTATCTTAGCAACAGCCTGGTTTGCTTGTGGATTTTCATGGCTCTTGGCCAATAACTCAATTGTGGAACTACCTCTATATTAACTTCTAAATTATAATTACATATATTTAATTATATAGATAATTATAATTTCTAATCTCCTTAATGTAAAGTTGATTCTATGTAATGAATGATAAGTAAATATATCAAGAGATAAATCATGTAAAAAAAACTACATGTAAAATGAACACAGTGGTGTACCTCTGGAGTCTCAACATTCAGGAAGCTGAGACAGAAGGTTGTTTATGATTTCAAGGCTGGCCTAGGCAACACTGTGAGGACTAGAACAGCCTGTGCTACTCTGAAAGACTCTATCAGAAAACAAATAACATTTGGGCTGAAAAGGTTGCTCATGGTTAGTGTCTTAGTTAGGGTTTTCATTGCTGTGTAGAGATATCGTGGCAACTCTTACAAAGAAGACATTTAATTGGGGGTGACTTGCTTACAGTTTCAGAGATTCAGTCTACTATCATCATGATGGGGAGCGTAGTGGCGTGCAGGCAGATGTGGTGTTGGAGCTGAGAGTGCTACATCTTGCAGGCAACAGGAAGTTGACTGACTGTCACACTGAGGGAAATGAGCAAAAGAGGCCTTGAAGCCTGTCCCCACAGTGACACACGTCTTCCAACAAGGCCACACCTGCTAATAGTGCCATTCACTTTTAGGACCACCACAGTTAGGAACACATATTGCTCTTACAGAGAAACTGGATTTAGTTCCCAGTACCGAAGTCAGCTAGTTCACACCAGCCTATAACTCCAGCATCAGAGAGTCTCATACTCTTTTCTAGAATTCTTTGAGCCCCTGTACTCATATGCCCACTCCCACACACAGACAGGCACATACACACGATTTTTAAAAATACGAGTAATTAAAAAACGGAATCTTTAAAAAAAAACTAATATGAACTGGTGAGTTAAAATGTTTACCACCCAAGCAAAAGTTTAGATAGCCACAACCCATATAAATGCCTGGTGGGCTTGGTGGCTTGAACTTAATTCCAGCTGGAAGGCAGAAATAGAAAATCCTCAGAGTTAGCTGGCTAGGGAGCTCAGACATACTGATAAGCTCTGATGGGTCTGATTGAAAGGCCTTGCCTCAAAACAGTAAAGAAGAAGAGCATTCAAGAAAGATTCTTGATATCATTCTCTGGCCTACAAAAATACATACAAATGTGTGCACACACATCACACATACAAATCAAAAGAAAAGAAACAAAAAATACATGTACATTAACTTCTTAAATGCGTATCCAATTATAGCACCTAAGAAAATAATTTGTGTCTTAGACCATTGTGATTCATTAAAAATGCTATCTCATTTTAAAACAAAAGTGCATGTGGTGACAAAGATGATTCATAGGTTAAAGCAATTCCTGTTCTTGTAGAAGATCCAAATTTGGTTCTAAGAACCCACATTAGGTGGCTCACAACTGTCTGTAACTTCAGTTCTAGAGGATATAATGTTCTATGACCTCTGTAGGTACCTTCATGATTGTGGTGCACATAAACTCAGGCAGACATACATAAATATACAAAAGCATTAAAATATTATATGTTAGGTGAGTATGTTTTATATATTTCACATATACATGTGAGTTTATTGTCAAATATACATACATAATATGTATATATATGTGTGCAAAGATAGGGGATATATAGAAAATCCCCTTTATACCTCTAATTATATGAGTATGACCCTACAATATTAAGCTATCTTTTGTGAGCTGGGCACAGGACATTTGTAAAATGATGCACTTGTTCAATTTTCATTGCTATAAGAAATACCAGGGAGAAACTATTTTAAAGAAGACATTAATCTTCATTCATGAGTTCAGAGATCTCAGTGCAAATTCAAGTGGATTAATTTCTTTGTAAGTGAAACAAGAAAGAATGTCATATGAGTGAAAACCTGTGGCAGGAGCTGCTCATGGCAGCCAGGAAGCAAAAAAAGAGAGCATATGTGTGCTAGGAGCATCTTCCTGCCTCCCATTTCTTTTTATTCTATGTATCCCAGCCTACCTGATGGTGTCACTCACATTCAGGGCGAACCCTCTCATATTAGTTCATTGTTTCGGGATCCACCCTTACAGGCATACCTAGAAGTGTAGTTTTCTAGTGTATTAGATGGTTCTCAGTCCAATCAGGTTAACGCAATTAACCACCACAAATGGACACGTTACTACCTCACAAAGCTGGTATGAAGAGCAAGTGAGCAGTGAACAAACCTTTAGACAGTATCAGACACAGAAATATTTGAACTGGTGTCCTTTGTGTGCACTTTTCACAAAAGACATGACTTTAATTTGAATATGTCTTGCATATCAATTATATTTTGAAGTAGGAGAAATTAGAAAGTTTGCTAACTTGTGTGATGCCAAATTCTTAACTTCGCTGTAGGATAAAATGCCTGATCATAGAAAATGTAAACCAGTCTGTTATTACTTTTTATTTGATGCCTTTTCTTACTAATCTTTTATATCTTCAATTTATATCTTGGGATAACAGTCTTGCTCTGAGTCCCAAGAAGAGGCAGTACAGAAAGACCAAATTTAAAGGTGGTCATACTGGCCAATAGACTGAAATCAGGAGACTTGAGTCCTTAATACTTGACCCATGCTTGCCTATACAACTTTAGGAATTCACATTTTCTGATTGGCTCCAGTTCCTAAACAGGAAAAACTGTATTTCTCAAAGAGTTAAGGATATGGATATGTATGGAGTCATATAAATGGAGTAGAATACTTAGAAATTTTAAATTATGTTCTTTAGGGAATATTGAATCCCCAGACAGTTCAAATCCACATGTAATATATGTACAATAACATGCCTTTATAGAGAATTAATGAGTCAAATTGTACAAAATTATACATTTTTTTCCAAAATCAGGAAGTGATAGATATTAACTCTTTATCCCTGGCCTTGATTGTTTTTTTTCACTGTTTCTACATTAATATGGATTTTTCATAAATTAGAGTGAAACCACAGAAAAACTGTGTTCAGAGAGGGCTTGGGCAATGGCTCCCTTGATAAATGGCTTGCTATGCAAGTGTCAAAACCTAAGTTCTACTTTCAGCACTGGTGTCAAAGCTGGTGGAGTGTGCCTGGAATACCAGTGCTGGGAGATGGTGGCTGAAGGATCTCTGGCCCTTAATGGCAATCTAGTCTAGTCAATCATTTAACTTTTGCACAGCTGCATGCACATGTGCACAAACATAAATGATGTGGCAATAGATGAAAACTTTTAAAAATATTTCAGACATTCAACCGTTATAGAATATAAGAACCTTCTGTATGCTTATCATAGCATATAAAACATTATATATATATACATATATATATATATACATATGCTTTAGAAACTCACATTTCCATCCTTTATTATATTAAAATCTTCCCAGAACTAATGTTCTACAGACTTAGAGATTTTTGTTTTTAATATATTTTTATCAACACACAATTAGTGTACTGTATTAGTATCTCACTAGTATACTTTATTAGTATACCTTATTAGTGTTTCTTAGAGACAGACTCCCTCTGCGCACTGGGCTAGCCCCTCCCAATCCTCCGCAGTCTCCTCCCATACCAGATCCCACCACAGCTCTGCCCTCCTCTGCCCTCTCCAGGAGGTGGCAGAAGTCAATGGTATTCTGAAAGTTTATGTTCCCTTTTCTCTTCCAGATCTCTCTCAGATAGAAAAGCGGCTAGATTCCTTTTCTGCTAATCCTTCTGCTTGTATTAAAAAGTTTCGTTATCTGTCCCAAGCCTACTATCTAACCTGGCATGACTACTATGTCATCCAAGCTTCTACTCTCACTCCTGAGGAGCGAAATAGAATTCAGGTAGCAGCTAGGCAATATGCAGACCAGACTCATCTGGTAGACAGTACAGTCCCTGTGGGAGAAGTGGCTGTGCCGGCCACAGAACCACACTGGGACTACCAACCTGCCAAAGAGGCCGACAGAGGCAGGACATCATGGTTCATTGTCTCCTTCAGGGTATGGAAATGGTCCCAGAAAAAGTAGTTAATTTTGACAAGCTCCAAGAGATTACACAGCTAGCAGATGAAAATTCAGTTTTTTTTTTTAAATCAGTTACAAGAGACCATGGTCCAATATACCAGGCTAGATCCAGCCTCCCCAGCGGGAGCCATGGTCTTGGCTACCCATTTTATTTCTCAGTCAGCACCAGATATTAGAAAAAAGTAAAGAAAGGTTGAGGAGGTTCCCCAAACCCCTATACAGGAATTGGTGAAAATGGCCTTTAAAGTTTTAATGCCCAAGAAGATGAGTCTTCTTGACAGACAAAGCTACAACAATCTTCAGGCCCAGGCCTTAGCAGCTGCCCTAAGGTCACAGGACGGGGGACAAGGGAAGCCAAACACAAGGCTCTACCCTGATAGAGCCTAGCCTAAGTCAACATCACAGACAAACTGTTTCAAGTGTGGCCTAAGTGGTCACATTGCACTATGCCTCCTCCGAGGTTATGCCTTATCTGCCAGCAATCTGGACACTGGAAATCACAATGCTCCCACGCAGGCTTGTCCTCTATGCCACGCCATGGAGATCCAGCATCACCAACATCAGCAAGTGAAACTGTGCCAGCCTTCTAACTTCTCAGCCTTGCAGAGGATTGAAGCTGTCCAGACTTGGTATATCCTGTAACCTTTTTTTTTCTTTTTCGAGACAGGGTTTCTCTGTTGTTTTGGAGCCTGTCCTGGAACTAGCTCTTGTAGACCAGGCTGGTCTCGAACTCACAGAGATCCGTCTGCCTCTGCCTCCCAAGTGCTGGGATTAAAGGCGTGCGCCACCACCACCGGGCCTATATCCTGTAACCTTATCCGAGCTTAGGGTAAAGCTGCAGGTAGCGGGTAAGTCCATTACTTTTATTTTGGACACAGGAGCTACCTATTCTGTTCTAACATCTCACTCAGGCCTTACATTCCCCTCAACAATCTTAGTTATGGCAGTGGCCGTTCCTCCACACTTAAAACTTTGCCAGTGCCCTGCATTCTTGCAAGACAATTTTTTTTCTCATTCTTCCTTAGTGATACCTGCTTGCCCAGCACCTTTACTGGGTTGAGATAGCCTTACCCGTTTCATGGCCACACTCACTTTAGCCCCCACACACTCTCCTGAGTCACACTTTCTTCCCACTCTAACAGCCTCACAGGTTCCTGCCCCAGACTGTTCTGTCCCTACTCTCCCTTATTCAGTAAATCCCCAAGTATGGGACACTTCTACTCATGTGATTACTACTCACCACCAGCCAGTGCTAGTCTTCCTTAAAGACCCTTCATCCTTCCCTTCCAGACCCCAGCTTTCCATTTCTGAAACCCACCGCTGAGCCTTAAGCCTATCATCACCTGTCTCCTATCTCAAGGACTTTTAATTCCTACCAACTCACCTTGCAACACTCCAATTCTTCCTGTGCAAAGTCCTCTGGCGCTTACTGCCTAGTTCAAGACCTCTGCCTCATAAATGAGGCAGTCATTCCAGTTCACCCAGTAGTTAACAACCCTTACAATCTCCTGTCTAACGTCCCTCCTGCCACCTCCTACTTTACTGTTCTGGACCTAAAAGATGCCTTCTTTACTGTCCCTTTATACCCTGATTCATAATTCCACTTTGCCTTCACCTGGAAGGACCTTGACTCCCTGTCCTCCAGACAGCTTATGTGAACTGTTCTCCCTCAAGGTTTTCGAGACAGCCCCCATTTCTTTGGCCAAGCTCTGGTTCAAGATCTCTCAAACTTTGACGCAGGTTCCAGCATGTTCCTCCAGTGCATGGACAACCTACTTCTCTGCAGTCCTACATTGTCTCTGTCCCAACATGCCACCTCTGTGCTCCTGAACTTCCTCGGAAACCTGGGATATTGATTTTCACCAAAGAAGGCTCAGCTATGCTCTCCTACAGTGGTATATTTGGGTGTTCAACTTAGTCTGGGGTCTAAGACCCTCATCTCTGACAGGGTCCAGACACTGTGAGATTTACAGCTTCCAACCACAGAGGCTCAGATCCTCTCATTTTGGCGTCTGTTGGGATTCTTTTGCTACTGG
Source organism: Microtus agrestis (assembly GCA_902806775.1). Taxonomy (NCBI): domain Eukaryota; kingdom Metazoa; phylum Chordata; class Mammalia; order Rodentia; family Cricetidae; genus Microtus; species Microtus agrestis. Next base: position 84,704 of record CADCXT010006541.1, read on the forward strand.
ATCTCTAACTTTTCCATTACAGCCAAGCCTCTGTACCAGGCAGCCAGAGAGACACCATGGGACCTCTCACCCACATGGCCATCAACCATCGCCACTTCTCTCTACTGCGAGATGCCCCTCTAACAGCTTCTGCCCTTGCTCTTCCAGACCCCACAAAGCCTTACCATCCCTTTACAGATGAGAGGTCAGGAGTGGTCACAGGAGTTCTAACCCAACAGGCTGGGCCTTCAAATTGGGCTGTAGCCTTTTTGTCAAAATAGCTGGATGTTACCATCTGTGGATAGCAACCATGCCTGAGAGCCCTGGCAGCAGCAGCTAAACTCACTCGGAAGGCTCTCAAGATTGCCTTTTCTGGGCAAATCACAGTAGACTCCACCCACTGCCTTTCAGAGCTTCTGAGACACTCCTCTCTCTCTTTCCTTGGGCCTTCATGAGTCCAAACTTTTTAAGTACTGTTTCTAAAAAAAACCCAAAATTACTTTGACCTCCAGTCCTGCCCTAAACCCTGCAACTCTCCTCCCTGTTCCCTCCTACTCTGGCACTTCCTCTCACTCTTGCCCAGAGGCCGTAGAGGCTTTAACATCACCCTGGCCGGGTCTTCTAAACCAGCCATTTACAGATACCCAACTCACTCTCTGTTGATGGAAGTTCTCTTATGATGTGGGAGGGTCTTCTGTTTTGTGTTTATTTCATTGGTTAATAAAGAAACTGCCTTGGCCATTTGATAGGCCATCCCTTAGGTGGGTGGAGTAGACAGAACAGAATGCTGGGAGGAAGTGAGGCAATCGCCATGCCTCTCCTCTCTGGGTCAGACGCAATGGAGCCAGCTACCAGGTCAACATGGTGAATCTTTCCCGGTAAGCCACCACTTCGTGGTGCTACACAGATTATTAGAAATAGATTAAGCAAGATGTGAGAATTAGCCAATAAGAAGATGAAACTAATGGGCCAGGCAGTGTTTAAATAAATACAATTTGTGTGTTGTTATTTCCGGGGCTAAGTTAGCCATGCGGGAGCTGGACAGGATAAAAGCAGGCCTGCCTGCAGCTCCTTCTACACTCTTATAGATAAATCAAGAAACTGACAGGCAGTGTATGCAGTGGTCACTTCCACTTACATAGTCAAAGTGACCCACCTGCCAATGGGAACCTCCTCACAAAAGGCTGAATTAGTTGCCTTGACTAGAGTGCTCCAAATAGCTAAGGGCCAACGGGCTAATATCTACACTAACTCTAAATATGCCTTCTTGATAGCCCACACTCATTCTGCACTCTGAAAGGAAGGGGGCTTCCTTACTACCTAGGGTACTTCCATAGTTAATGGACCCCTTATAGCCAACCTTTTGGAGACCCTCCAGCTCCCTGCAGAAGTAGCCATTATTCCAGCTCCCTGCAGAAGTAGCCATTATTCACGGTTGAGGACACCAATCTTCCAAGGGGTCAGTGGCTGTAGGCAATGCCAAGGCTGACTCAGTGGCCCGGGTGCTGGCCTCTAGCTCCTTGGACTCCACAGTACATATTTTGTTCTTGACTCCCTCCTATCAGCCCTGTTACCAACCTAAAGAGAGGGATGGGCTTATAAAAAAGGGGGGGGCACACAAAAACAAAGAATGGATGGTTCTATTTAAAAAACCGTCTCATCTTCCCTCAAGACCAGGCATTGTCAATCATTTCACACATCCTCCGGACCTTACACATAGGACCCAAAATTTTGTTCTGCTTCTTGGAACCCCTTTTTGACCCTACCCATCTCCGAGATTCTATTTTACAGGTTCACCCCTCCTGTCAGATGTGTGCCCAGGCCAACCCACAAGGGGCCCTCCACATACATCAGTCTCTACACCAGCTTCGTGGACATCAACTGGGCAAAGATTGGCAGATTGATTTCACTTATATGCTTACTCATAAAAAACTTCATTATCTCTTAACACTTGTAGACACTTTTACAGGATGGATAGAAGTGTTTCCAGCCTCCAGAGAAACAGCAGATGTGGTGGCTCAGGTACTCCCGAACCACATTATTCTTCTGTTTGGTTCCCACAAATCATCCAGATGGACAATGGACCAGGTTTCACTTCCAGGGTCATGGAGCTGGTGTCAGAAGCTCTCAACATCTCCTGGAAATTCCACACCCCCTACCATCCACAATCCTCGGGAAAGGTGGAGAGGGCCAATGGACTCATCAAACAACAACTAACCAAGCTTTCCACTGAACTCAGGTTATCTTGGCCCTCCCTTTTCCCCATGTTTCCAATTTACTCAGAAGATCTCTGTTAGGAATTTTCCTAATGTGAGCTCTCTGCTGAGGCAAAAATCCCAATCAAGCCAGTCACAACAAACCAAATTAAAAAAATCTAGGTTTAATGGGATTCCTGTGTTCTCAGGTGGCCCTGAGGGGAACTGGGAAGCCACAAACACGACCACAGGGGTGATGGGAAGGGGACATGACACCACAAGGGAACTTTCCAGGGAAGTAGTTTAAATAAGGGGAGTGGTCAAGATTTTGGCAGGCTGTCTTGACCCTCCTCCAGGGAGGGGTCAAGGCTTGGTAGGCACAAGGACAAAGTCTCCAAAGATGGAGGCCAGAGACTAGGACTTACATTCCTAACTGTTTGTATAAGGGGTAACAAGAAGCTGAGGTGATATTTTGACTAACATTTAGGCTCTCGTAGGAAAAAAGGGTGTTCACTCAAGTCTGGCTACTTCCTGCAGGCATGGAACGACGTGGAGAAGGGGAGAAGGGGAACATTCATGCTCAGCAAGAGATGTGGCTGGAAAGGTATCCCATGAACTGTCATCCTGGAGACGCCAGGCTTCTGATCCTTGGGGTATTTGAGAAGGCAGGAGTCTAGGAAAAAATATTGTTATCACCAAAGATGAGTGTGCCAGGATGAGGAGCAGGTAGGCCTTTCATTGTGGCATCTTGGAAAACCAGAGGGTGGAAGGTCCTGTCTGCTGGACAGACCAAGTGTCCTGAGTAGGTGTCCACTTGAGCCTGGAGATATGGTACCAGCATGGGTGTCCCAGGAGCTTGGCAACCAAGGGGGTGGTGAGGATTACCGTCTGAGGTCCTGTCCATTGAGGTTCAAGAGACCTAGGAGTTAACTGTTTGAGGAGTACTGTGCCCCCTGGGGAGAGCGGGCAGGTTTAGGGGCATTAGGGTCCACTGGTGTGGGGGCAGGAAGACAACTGTCAGTGTGAACAAAGAAGGGGCCTTAAAAGGGAGAGGTAGGGTAGGTACCCCACCAGTGGAGGAGTTTGGACTGGGAGGTGATAGTTAAGGAGAAAGGGCAGTATAATCAAATATCTCATAACATTTTTCCCTTTTGTTGAAATAAAAAGGAAAGGGTTTCAACTTTAACATAGTAAAACTATATATATTAAGAACAATTATCAGAGAACCTAATAATGAGGACCCTAAGAGTGACTTACATGGATCTAATCTACATGGGAAGTAGTAAAAGACAAGATCTCCTGAGTAAATTGGGAGCATGGGGACCTTGGGAGAGGGGTGAAGGGGAGGGGATTGGAAGGAAGGGGAACAGACAAAAATGTAGAGCTTAACAAATAAATCAATTTTAAAAAAGAAAAAAAGATTGTGCCTATTAACTTACTGTCATAGAAAAAGGGGAGCTCACGAGGCCCTTCCTCTACCAAAGGATTTATATTGACAGTTAACAGTTACTGGAGGATAAAGGTTTATGGCCATGCATAAATTGCCAAAGTTCCTATAAGTAATCCTTCACCCATGTTCCTATAATAAAACCCACTGGTTATCCAGGTTACATTTTATTGGAATTATTTCTTTGTTCCAGTCATTGGTACCTTGTGAAGGCTGAAAAATTTAGGCCCATTTCCACCTTGTCAGAAGGTCAGAGAGTTTGGAGACTGACAGGCTTAATTGCACCTTCTATCTCAGGAGGTTGCCTGGTTCTTTTGAAGTTAAGATAGCTCAGTGCCATCCTGATGGGTGGTCAGGATATGCAGATGTGCTTCTGATCCTTTCTTTTGTAAATATGAGGTCACCAAGGGAAGGGTGGTTTCCAGCAGTCTTCAGTGACCTAAAGTATATGACTTGGAGCATCTTGTGACCTAGACAACAGAATGCTAATGTTGGATGTCTCAGACTTAGTTGACTGTATGAGTTATCTTTTGTATCATGTTAATAAAGCTTTTTGTTATCTTCTCCCTCAGTTTACATTGAGTATAAAAACTGTGGAAAAACAAATGCAGGAGAATTTCAGGATTTCAGTTACTGGAACGCCCTCCCGATGCGTTCTATGTTTTCTGTCTTATTGTTTTTATGTGTCTTCATATTCTTTACTTATATTTCTTCAATTCCCATACCCCTATCTGGTAAGAAGTATTTTTTGCCGAGGCTGGTCCTCCACAGTACCTATTTGCAGTAACTAGTTATTTGTCCACCTCTTTCTAGAAAAAAAAGTTTGCATAACAGACACTAAGCCCTTTCCTATGATGAGGTTTGGGAATATGTGTTTTTCTGGTTTTTTGTTTGCTTGTTTGATTTATTAACCCCCTGTGTGCCTAGCCTGGTAGTACACATGCGAGCCCCATACTGATAAAGCAGAAGTAGGAAGGAATGGGGGACCATGCCTATTGTAATTTATCACTGTGTGCAGTGGTAAGAATGGCTCTGTCCTCAAAAACCCAAAAGGCTGAGACTATGTAGTTAAGCAGTGGTGATAAAGGAGGGTCTACACAGTGGAGCACTTGCCTGGCATGCAAGAGGCTGTGGGAATCAACCTAGTGCCGCAGAAATAGAAAGCTTTAAAATCACAGTAAGGAGAAGGGCCACCATTGAGAAAGAGCGACTGCTACTCTGCCTTAACAGAGTGTCTCACAATACTCTTGCATGTGTTAGGTAACACACTTTTCTGAGAAACACACAATGATATGACTGGTATGACACACAGCGGTTGCTATTTAGAGACCATCCAAATAAGGGTGGTCAAATAGAGGTGAGAAAAGTTCAACTTGGCCACAAAGTAGGCTGCTTCCTGTCTCATCATAAGCCAAGGAGAGGCCTAGAAGAAAGATGAGAAAATCCCCACCCTTCACAAGTTCTCAAAACCAAAGAACACCTAGCCTCTAATCATTGGAGTCTTGGGTGGGCAAGGAACCCACTGGAACATCCTGAAGGAAAGGAAACGCAACAGTGACTGAGACCACTGCCTAGTATTGCTTTCTCTTGTCTTCCTGTCCCTCCCCCAAGAAAAACTTGATAGTAATGTTTTAAATTTAGTGGACACGTTTCCAGATAGTGCTCCCCACCCCACTAAAAATTTTCTCTTCCCGCTCTGTGGTTAATGTCTTTCTTCTTTTAGAAATACAGAATAATTATACTCCCCAGCTTAAAATTGTAGTCATTTGTATATTTGCAAGAGTAGCTGTGTGTTATAGGTAAAACTCACTAACACAGAAAAGGAAAGACTAATATTCCAAATTCTAACAGGCCCCCAAAATTCAGTGATTCTCTCTCTCTCCCTCTCTCTCTGTGTGTATTTTATGTATTTATAACTAATCATATCCAGCTAGCTATCTTTCAAAACTGTTTTTGCTGAGCTATATTTTTTTTACCACTCCCTCTCTTCCTCTCCCCTTCCTTTTTACCCTCTGCCATGATCCCCACACTCCCAATTTACTCAGGAGATATTGTCTTTTTCTACTTCCTATGTAGAATAGATCCATGTATGTCTCTCTTAGGATCCTCTTTGTTGTCTAGGTTCTCTGGGATTGTAAATTGTACGCTGGGTTTTCTTTGTTTTATGTCTAAAAACCACTTATGAGTGAGTACGTATAATATTTGTCTTTCTGGGTCTGGGTTACTTCACTCAAAATGTTTTCTAGATCCATCCATTTGACCTCAAATTTCAAGATGTCATTATTTTTTATGGCTGTGTAGTACTCCATTGTGTAAGTGTACCACATTTTCCTTATCCATTCTTTGGTTGAGGGGCATTTAGGTTGTTTTCAGGTTCTGGCTATGAGAAACAATGCCGCTATGAACATAGTTGAGCACATGTCCTTGTGATATGATTGAGTATCCTTTAGGTATATACCCAATAGTGGTATTGCTGGGTCTTGAGGAAGGTTGTGTTAGTAATATTTCCTAACATGAGCTCCCTGCCAATGCAGAAATTCCCAATCAAGTCAAATCAAAACAAGCCAAATTAAGAAATATCCAGGTTTAATGGGAGTTCTGCACTCTTGGGTGGCCCCAAAGGGGATACTGGGAAGCCGTGGAAACTCGACCCCCGGGGAGGAAAAAAAGGAGACCACGTGTTCCTCTTTTGGGGGATCACTTAAATACCCTGGGGTATGGACCTAGCCTGCTGGGATTTGGAGTCCAGACCAGGCCTGGGGGCTGGGATAGATGTGAGGGGCTGGGGCCTATGCTCCTAACTTGACATTCCAGACTCTTTGGATATAGGGGTGACAGAAAATTGGGATGGTAATTATGACAAACACTTAGGATCTCTTTGGGAACAAAGGGCATAGACTCAAATCTGACTACTTCCTGTGGGCCAGGTGTCCACATTTAGCGAGAGGTGTGGCTGGAGAGGCATCCCATGAACTGACATCCTGGAGAAGGCAGGCCTCTGTTCCTTGGAGGAGATAAGAAGGCAGGTGTCTAGGAAAAAATATTGTTATCGCTAAAGATGAGTGTGCCAGAATGAGGAGCAGGTAGGCCCTTCATTGTGGCATCTTGGAAAACCGGAGGGTGGAAGATTCTATCTGCTGGACAGCCCAAGTGTCTTATTTTTTTTTTATTTTTTGTTTTTGGAGACAGGGTTTCTCTGTAGCTTTGGAGCCTGTTTTGGAACTAGCTCTTGTAGACCAGGCTGGCCTTGAACTCACAAAGATCTGCCTGCCTCTGCCTCCCGAGTTCTGGGATTAAAGGCGTGTGCCACCACTGCCCGGCAAGACCAAGTGTTTTGAGTAGGTGCCTGCTTGAGCCTGGAGAGTTGGTACCAGCATGGGTGTCCCAAGAGCTTGGCAGCTGAGGGGGTGGTGAGTATTAATTACTGTGTGAGATCCTGTCCATCGAGGTTCAAGAAACCTAGGAGTTAACTGTTTGAGGAGTATTCTGTCCTCTGGGGAGAGAGGGGCAGGTTTAGGGGCATTAGGGTCCACTGCTGTGGTGGCAGGAAGACAACTGTCAGTGTGTGAACAAAGAAGGGCCCTTAAAAGGGAGAGGTAAGGTAGGTACCCTGCCAGTGGAGGAGTTTGGACTGGGAGGTGATGGGAAAGGGTCTCCCATAAAGCAACTCAAAGGGGCTCAGGCCCGTAGGGGAACATAGGATGGCTGTCCCTGAGACAAGTCAGGACAATGGGGAGAAGGGAGGGCCAAGATAACCTGAGTTCAAAGGAGAGCCTGGTTAGTTGTTGTTTGATGAGTCCCATTATCCAGGAGATGTTGAGAGCTTCTGACATGAGCTCCATGACCCTGAGCCATCACAGCTGCTGTTTCCCTGAAGACTGGAAATGCTTCTATCCATCCTATAAAAGTGTCCACAAGTGTTAAGAGATAACAGAGATTTTTATGAGGAGGCATATGGGTAAAATTAACCTGTCAGTCTTTGCCTGGTTGGTGTCCACAAAGCTGGTGTATGTGGAGGGCCCCTTGTGGGTTGGCCTGGGCACACATCTGGCAGGAGGAGTGAACCTGTAAAATAAAATCTTGGAGATGGATGGGGTTAAAAGGGGCTCCAAGAAGTGGAACAAAGCTTTGGAGGAGCGGCTAAGGATATCTTGTAATGAGCATGGAAACAGATTCCTCTGAATGAATAAAGGGGAATCTGTAGTGTAGATAGAGCAGGAAATTTATAGAATAAGAATGAATGTACCTTGGTGTAATGTAAAAACATTTCTTCTTGTGTGTGGTATGGAAAATTACTGTAAGAGAACATTTGCCCGCTTGAAGGCTGCCACACCCATCTGGCCCTGCGAAATGAGGGGGCTGCACCCAGCAACCGTGGTAACGAAGTAATCTTGCCACACAAGAGGGACCCCCACCCTTCTGTGGTCAGTCAATACTGATAACCTAGGACACCTGGTTATCGGAAGGATCAAACGAGGGGCAGTTTCAAACTGACTTAAAAGAGGTGGCTGAAGCAGGACGGTTATCTCACTTCTTACAATGGCCTGGGCACCAAGCCTTGCAGAGAGAGATCCTCCTAGCCTGCCTCCCGGAAAGCAGAAATACGCCTTGCCTAAACATTTAATGCTCCTTCTCCTGAGTACAGAGCTTCATCTCCCAAAAACAGACATTTAATGCTTTGCATTCCAAATGCAAAGCCTCATTCCCTGAGAGTGGACATTGAAGGTCTGTCTCCCAAGAACAGACTAGATACTCTGCCTTTCAAAACGCTTTGCCATCCAGAGAGCAAAGCTTTGTCTTCGAGAATAGAGAACTAACAGCCTTGTCTCCCAAGACTCGGTCACGCAAAAATCCGAGTCCAAGGCCCTACATTCTGACATCAGAAACTTATCTCCTGAGCGCAGACTATGGGGTCAAGAGTCAATCTACGTGACCCAGCGCCCAATGCGGACAAGAGCCCAGCCTGAAGAAATTCAAAAAGCCCCTTTTAAGCCAGGGAATACCAGGTCGTATGATGCAATTTCATGTGTGTATGAGGTGTTAAGAGAAGAGCATAGACGTGTTAATACATATGTTTAGTGTGTGAAATGTTAAGAGATATTTTATGGATAAGATTAGGAAATGTTAATGGATAAGTTAAGGTTAAGAAGTGTTTTATGAATAAGTGATAAGTTAGATTAAGGTTATGAATTGGTTTTATGTATTAGGTTTAGTAGGATTAATAATTGTGATATTGAATTGCCTGTGTGTTGCCCATTATCAATCCCCCATGCCTATTGAGATTGTAACCCCCATTGATGCATTAGATATTGAAGTTGTTCGTAAAGAATCATTATAAAAACAATTCTCTTGCTTGGTCAGGTCACTCATTGCTCTCTGGGGAGAAGGGAACAGAGTCCTCATAGATATTACTCGAAAAGAACCTGGAGCTGAAGTCCCCCAGCTCATAACATATCTCCACCCAGTAAATGTGCTGGGCAAGCTGGTATCTCTAAGAAAGAAAGAGGAAAAAAAAGTCCTACAAGATGATAGGGCAGTGGCAAAGTTTTAAGTGGGGAGAAACGGGTCTCGTCTACCCCTGTAGCTGAAATTGGTGAGGGAAACTTAAGGCCCAAGTGAGAATAAAAGTAATGGACTTACCCGCCACTTGTAGCATGACCCTAGGCTAGGAGAGGGTTATGGGATATACCAAGTCTAGGCAGTGTCAATCCTCTGTAAGGCTGGCACAGTTTCACTTGCCAATGGTGATGAGGCTGGACCTCCGTGGCTTGGCATAGAGGACAAGCACACACGGGGGCATTGTGATTTCCAGTGTTCAGGTTGCTAGCAGTTAGGGCACAACCTCGGAGCAGGTGTAGTGCAATATCGTGCCATGTGACCATTTAGGCCACACTTGATAGAGCCCTGTGATTGACTTCCCTTGCCCCCCTTCCTGTGACCTTAGGCCTGGGCCTATAGATTGTTGTAGCTTTGTCTGTCGGGAAGACTCAGCTGATTTCTTTCTGGCATTAAAAACTTTAAAGACCCTTTCACCAATTCCCGTACAGGAGTTTGGGGACCATCCTCAACCTTTTTTGAACTCTTTCCTTATATCTAGTACTGACTGAGGAAGCAGAATGATTAGTAGAAAAGGAACCTAGCCGCTATTCTACCTGAGAGAGATTTGGAAGAGAAAAGGGAGCATGGTAGTGGCTAGCTCAGTAGGCAGAAGGGGTCCAGGAGAGCGGGTGAGGTAGGAGGGGGAGGGGAAATGTGGAAATTGACCTTGAACCTCTGAATTGGGAAAGAGAGGGGAAAGAATGTTGCTCCACAGGAGGGGGTTGGGAAGTTTGGGTTTGAGGGAGTGGGGGAGGGGCCAGTGCCTCTGGCAGCATGGTGCTGCCAGAGACACTGGCTTCTAAGGGCTGCAGGGAGGTGAGAGAGCAGAGCCCAAAGACCATGGACATATATGTAAGCTTGGTTCATTTGTATCAGACAGACTCAATTTAAAAAGATTTTTATAAGAGGCTTACAGGGGCAACAACGGACCTGGCTTTGAACTGTAAGTGCCCATTTTAAAGTCTGTGTTCAACCACATGGCCTAGTCCACTTCAGCGCGTCCTTTTAAACTGGCTCTTAGGTCCAAAAGGGGGCATGGAGATTGAATGCCTGGCATCCCGATACAAACAGATCTCTGCCTTAGCCAAGCCTGGTCCCGCGGGATTGACTGCAACCTGGGACTCGAATTCCTGGCATGAGCTCACAAATTCAACAGGAATCCAAAAACAACAAAAATAAGTACATATGGGTCCCCCCAAAACTCTATAGCATAGACAAGAAAAGGGACTCACCAACAAGCAGCCGCTGTAGCCCAGAAGCCGGTTTTAAGTTTGGCATAGAGAGCTCGAACTGTAGACTAGGGGCCT
>CADCXT010006543.1:0-20225 GCA_902806775.1 Microtus agrestis
AAAATCAATTTTGAGATACAGCATAATTATAACATTCTCCTTTCCACTTCCTCTCTTCAAACTATATGATGTATACTGTTCTTCACTCATTAAAATTCATTGCCTCTTTTTTTTCATTAATTGTCATTGCAGCCACATATGTCATGTACATAAATATATAATCCTAAATATAACTGACTCAATCTGTCTGTATTAGTTGTATACATTTTCATGACTGCATGACCATATTGCACTGAACAATCAATTTATGCCTTCTTCACTAGGGAGGACCACTTCTCAAAAGTTTTTCTTGGGCTAGATCAAAGGACATGGTGCTTTCCATGAAGCCCAATCACATGGTAGAAGAAAAGACTCAACACTGACTCACAATTGGTCCTCTGACCTTTACATGTGTGTTATGGCATGTGTACCATCATGTGCACATGCATACACATGCATTTGTAGAAGCAATAAATAATTAATTAAAACATAATTGCAAGATGTGTGTTTGATTGAAACACAATTTTTATATAACCTATATATAGTTCACACCTACAAATTGAGCATATATATATGTGTGTGTGTGTGTGTGAATATTTGTGTATGTGTGTATGTATGTCCAGCTACATGGGAAACAGAGGCAGATGGACTGTTCATTAAGACATGTCTGGGTCATATAACAAGATCTTGTCTGAAAAACAGAAAAAGAAAACAATCAACAATCATTTCAGAGAAAAGACTTTAACCCTAAAAAATCATTGAATTTTAGGAGAAAAGAAAGTTAAAAATAGTGTTGCTATGAAAGTAAAATTACTAACATAATCTAGCTCACATATTATTTGGGGAGCCATATTTGAATACACTCTAGTGTATTGCTACATATGGAGTCATGAATTCTTGCTACCTATTCAGCCTACGTCCCTTTTAGTACAGTGAATAAAACAAGCAAAATCTAGAGCATTCAATGGGTTTGTGTAGATGAAGTGCCCTGATATACCCTGATAACATTTATAATTGGTATGTCTAGGCAGAATTGTTCTCTTAGTTGTTAAATACTTGCAAACACTCATGAACTCCTGTATAGTATACAATGATAATAATGATCACCCACTTACAAGCATGCCTGTGATGAGGTTCTGAGTTTTCGCAAGAAAACTAAAATGAAGCAAACTATTACTTTACTTTCACTATTTATATTTTTAATTTTTGAAAGTCAGAAAATTTGTTTACTATTAGAATGTACATTTCAGAATTATATATTCTGTGAATCATCAATCACAGAAATGTTGATAACCATAGACAGATGCCTCCCAGGACTACTGAAACACAGTATTTGCATATATATATATATATATATATATATATATATATATATATATTATGTGTATAAGGCCAGAGCATATTTACTTGACAATACTTACTAACAATACGAAAAAGATCTTTATTTCTGGTTTAGGTCAGAAAATAAGAATCAGAAATGAATAACGACTTGGTTTTTAATGGCTTGCTAGTTCCTTGACTGAACTCATCAGGGATTATGTCCTTAATTTCATTTAGTGCCTCGAAGCTCCCACTAATAGATGCTAAACCAAGACAGCCATGCATCTGCACTCTTGTTCACTTCTTCTTCTCTGACCACATCATTAGCAAAAGCCTTACAGGAAAATGAACAGCAGATTTGGACAGTTACTTGTGTCCCCTTCTTTGAAATCGTTATTAGCTGCTGAAGTTTAAATGGATATTTGATGAATCCTTCTTTAAAAATGAAGGATACATGAAATTCATGTGCATTAATGTGAATTTGGACAAACTTTTCCAGGATAGTTGTGGTGGTTTGAAAAGAATGGCCCTCATTGGCTCATTTGAATGCTTAGTTATCAGGGACTGACACTATTTGAAAACAATTAGGTGTGGCTTTGTTGGAGGATCTCTTCTCTCTCTCTCTCTCTCTCTCTCTCTCTCTCTCTCTCTCTCTCTCTCTCTCTCTCTCTCTCTCTCTGCCTACAGATCAGGATATAACTCTTTGCCCACAATAATGATAATGAACTAAATCTCTGAAATTGTGAACAAGTCCCAAGTAAATGCTTTCCTTTCTAAGAATTCCCTTGATCATGTGGTCTCTTCATCGAATTTCTTACTCAGACAATAAAGTATAGGAAAAGAGAAATTTGGCAAATTGTCCAATATGTAAATTTTTCCCTCCAGTTCTAGCCTCTGTACCTTCCTGTTTAGAGATTTTGCCTGTTATCATCTATATTTATCCCTTCAACTATGGCTGCTATCTGAAGTTAATCCAACTTTCTCCCCATATGTAATAACCTCAGTCTTTAGTGACACAGGCATTGTGATGGGGCCCTGGGAGTTAAAAAAGTCCAGGCTTTCGAAGATGAAGGCAGGCTTTCTGGTCCCAGAATCTCAGTGTCCTCTGTTTGGGTTCTCCTGGAAAATGGTTTAGAATCCTTCTAAAGAGTGCTATTTGAAAACAAAATTTACTTTGCTTTCATCTCTGTATTTCCTCCTTCTCAACTACCCCATTTCCTCAAGTTCTCCTCACCCTCCCTTAAGTCCCTCCTCTTCTCATTTCACCCTCCCTTCTCCCCCCACTCCATGCGCCCAATTTTGTCAGGAGATTTTGTCTGTTCCCACTCTCTGGGTGAATCTATATACGTTTTTCTTAGGGATTACCTTATTACTTAGCTTCTCTAAGATCATGAACTATAGCTTCAATATCCTTTGTTAATAGCTAGTATCCACACAGAGTGAGTATATACTATATTCATCTTTTGGAGTCTGGGTTACCTCACTCAGGATAATGTTTTCTAATTCCATCCATTTGCATGCAAAATTCAAGATGTCATTGTTTTTTACTGCTGGGTAGTACTCTAAGGTGGAAATGTGCCACATTTTCTTTATCCATTCATCAGTTGAGGGGTATCTAGGTTGTTTCCAGGTTTGTAACAGGAGGAGCGGGCTGCTTGTCATCCTGACCACCCAGCTAGCTTACACCTGAAATAACCACACAGATACTGTATTAATTAAAACACTCCTTGGCCATAAGCTTTAGCCTTCTATCGGCTAACTCTCATATCTTGATTTATCCCATTTCAATTAATCTGTGTTTACAACAAGGTCATGGCTTACCAGGAAATATTTAGCATGTCTGACCTGGCATCTCCTTGGAGGCTCTCTGACTCTGCTTTCTTCCTTCTAGAATTCAGTTCTGTCTTCTCCACCTACCTAAGTTCTTCCCTGTTAGGCCAAGTCGTTTCTTTATTGATTAACCAATGAAAGCAACACATAAACAGGAGGACCTCCTACATCACAGGTTCTGGCTATTACAAATAATGCTGCTATGAGCATAGTTGAACAAATGCCATTGTAGTATGATTGGGCATCTTTTGGGTATATGCCCAAGAGCTGGATCCTGAGGTAGGTTGATTCCCAGTTTTCTAGGAGACAGCCATACTGATTTCTAAGGTGGTTCTACAAGTTTGCATTCTCAGCAGCAATGGAGGAGTGTATTGAGGGAGCTATTATAAGGTTAGCAAGAAACCTCTCCCTAAAGAAATCCCCAGAAATCCACAAAGATGACCTCAGCTAATACCCGAAGCAATGAGGAGAGAGGGTCCAATCTTGACTTGTTCTGTAGTCAGACTGATGAATATCTTAAATATCACCATAGAAACTTCATTCATAAACTGGTGGAAACAGAGGCAGATACCCACATTGGAGCACTGGACTGAGCTCTCAAAGTCCAGTTGAAGAGTGGGAGGAAAGAGAATATGAGCAATGAGGTCAAGACCATGATGGATGTACTCACTAAAACAGTCTACCTGAGCTAATGGGAGTTCAGAAACACCAGTCACACTGGGAAGGAGCAAGCATATGACCAAACTAGTCTCTCTGATTGTGGTTGACAGTTGTATGGCTGGGGCAGACTGAGGGGCCACTGGCAGTAGCACCAGTATTTATCCCTACTGTATGTACTGGCTTTTTGGGAAACTATTCTCTTTGGATGGATAACTTGCTCAGCCTAGATATAGTAGGGAGGGCCTCTCACCTTCAACAAAACAATGTGCCTTACCCTCTCTGAGGACTGGATGGGGGTGAGGTGGGAGGGTGTGCAGAGGTTATGGGAGGAGGGGAGGGAGTGGGAACTTGAATAGGTATATATAATGAAAAAAGATAGTTTGTCCTCTTTTTAAGAAAATAAATAAATAAAAAATTAATAAAGAAAACAAAACCTAATCTAGTAGGGTCTATAATTTTCTGTTGATTCTTATTTTCTTCCATATTTCACCTTTTCCTAAGGAAATTCATCTAAAATAGCAAACAATTATTTTCTCCCTGATTAGAATGTCCAAGACTGGTTGCAAACAACGTGAAAAGCATTGTTCTCTTAGGGTTACTGTTGCTGTGACTAAACAAACAAACAAACAACAACAACAACTACTACTACTACTACAAAACTATGACCAAAAGCAATTTGGGGAGAAAAGGATTTACTTCAAACTTACAATTCCACACCACAGTCCATCACCAAAGGAAGTTATGGTGGGAACTGAATGAACTGAAGGGAGGAGCCTGGAGGGAGAAACTGGAGGAATGCTGCTTACTGGCTTGTTCAACCTGCTTTCTTATGCCACCCAGGACCACCATAGTGAGCAGGGCTTTCCCACATCAATCGTTAATAAAGAAAATGTTCCTTCCACAACCTTGTCCATAGGCCAGTTTGATGGGTGTGTTAACTAAATTGAGGTTCCCCTCATCCCAAATGATTCTCGTTTGTGTCAGGTTGACATGTAACTAGCCAACACAATTGTACTCAATATGCTAGCATTGTGATAATATAGGAGAAAAATTAGATATAGGGATACTTTTCTTTCTGATATTGCAACATTTCCCCAGAGATCTCAATATAAAGTGGGAACTTTTGTGTGTTATTTGAGTATATTCCTACTGACCTAACACTCAGGAATGCCTATATTTGTCTATACTCACTGCAGTGTCTTACTACTTCTGACTTTGACACAGCCCTAGAGGTCCACTCATAGAACATAGAAACATTTACTTAATATTCACAGTTTTAGCACGAGGGTTACAGATATAAAATAAAATGAAATATCAATGCTTTCCTTATTTTAAGAGGACCAAAAAGGTTTTAAAAGCAAAAGAATGACAGGAAGAGAGTGAAATAAGCTAATGCATTCTGAATCACATACATAGTTTTCAGGGCTCTCCTTGCTTTGAAATATCTGTGACCTGGCCGGCACCTACCAGATGCCCAATGCCCAGAACACTTGACTCTCCCATGTTAAGGACTTCCTCTATGGTGTGTCACAGCATAAAGCATTCAGCCTGACATAGTTCCTGACATCCAGAGCAAAGGAAGTAGACTCATCATCGAGTTACTACACTGCTCTGCACTAGACTGCTCTGTACTACACTGCTCTGAGCAGTGCTCAGGCTTGTTTGGAGGCCAGCTACATTGCACTTGTAATTCTTTACTGCCCAAATCTATCATCATGTCACATACCTTACAAAAGTCGAAGTCTTTAAACAGGGCCCCAAAATTTATTTTTGAAAAACAGTATCAGTAAGTGAACATACAAACATTCCACATGCAATTTTTAAGTTTTGTATCAATTCAGATTATGAGAACATAGAGATCTCTTTACTACTACCACAAAGAGGAAATGCCACTAAAGGCCAGAGTACTAATGCAATACAATATATTGTAAAATAAAAATACAATATTATTTTTAGATAGAATGGATAGGTAAAATGAATTCAACTCAGAGGTCACGCAGAAGAGCTTGCTGAGGGACACTTAGAGACTTGAGAAGGATGTTTATGATCGTATTTGAGCTTAGAAGTGTTTTCTCAGTAATAAACCACTAATAGGAACCTCTCCTTTTATCAAAATGCATCATTTCCCTCAAATGGTGCAATGTTCTTGGCACTTACTGCTTAGACATTTCAACATTATGAGCAACACGGTATCATCCACTTCTACATCTCTTGCGTAGACTTGAAAATGAATCAAACTTAAGATATTGTTGATAAATGAATGACAAGTTAATCATCACAATATGATTTAGAACCAGAGACCCGAATAGCAGCCTTTTCTTAATGATTTTTAGAAGTATCTCTTGCCTGGAGCTTTACCTAGGACTCTCATACAAAATCAAGTTAAAAATTGCCACATGTCTCTCCTGAGCATTTCAGTTCAAACATATGTCACAAATCCTAGGAAGGAGTTTAAACCATTTTGAAAATCTTATAGAAAAAGAAGTAATGTCAACATTGACCTCCTGCTGCCGTCATCTAAATCTCAGAAGGACCTGTCACATAGAATTTATTTAAACATCAGGAAATATAACTTTCTATACACTCATGTACACTGAATACGTATCATTTCACCAAAAAGTAAATAATAAAACTTGTAATGACTTGAATTAATAAGGGATAGGGAGCAAAGGATGATCTCACTTAAGTATTTTATTAGCATTTCATTTTCCATAAATGTCATCACAACATTGGAAATTAATTTCCCCTACAGTTAGAAATTGTATACTGTTACGGTAATTTAAATATATTTATTAAGTATCACTTTACATATTATTCAACAGTGGGAACTGACTCAGAAGACCTGCTCAGGCAGAAACTCTACCCTTTGGGAATTTAAAATAGCTGATGGCAACAGTTGGGCAAGCTAGTCTCAGGTACACAGTGATAACTGAGAAAGAGACTCATGAACGTTGCCTTCAGTTCACTTAAGTATAAATGAGAGATGACTGTGGTTGCATTCAGAGTAAGGTGGGTAGAAGGGAACAGACAGGGGTCGTGCCAGTACTCCACCAACCACTGAGTATGATGGTCGGGGAAATGTGAGGCTTACAGAGACCAAGTCGGGGTAAAGCAAGGAAGTGGTGCTCTGTTTGGTTAAAGAGTTCGAGGACAGCCTGCACCCCGCTGGGCAGTGGGAGTGGGTGGCAGAGTGGAAGACAACTGATGTAACTGAAACTGAGTTTTCAGGGAAGCTTCACAAGAAAACAGGCAATGGGATTAAGTATAGGCCAGAAAATTTGTACACCATCGTCAAGAGTGCCCAAGCCAAGGAGAAGCTCATTCTACATTATGTTTGAAAGAGAAATAATAAAAATAAGAGAAATGTGGGAGTTATTCATTAAGAGATTTTCATATAGACATTTTCCCTTTCAAAGTTACAAATCTGTGTGCAAAACATACAAACTAAAGATGAAGCAATATTAAATGTATGAATTTTAGATGAGCAATTTGAGGAAAAATTGAACACCAATTTCCATCCCTTTCTCAGGACTTCCACCTGAAATTTAAAATTTCAGTTAGCTTTGGTTATAATAGGGAAGCTCAAACAGTTTTTCACTGTCATTCTGGCTCCTAGGTTATTTATTGCTTTTTCTTTGCCTCTCCTAAATAATTTTAGGTGATAGTAAAGTATATATAGTGCCTAAATCTACAAGACCACATTCCAATGATTCAAACTGAACTATGTTACCGTCATTCTTTCCTCCTTGTCAATATATTCAGCTTGCAATGAACTGGTGTTTGAGATTTGGAAACTACTTTGCTATTTTAAAAAATTTTCCTGGTAGAGAAAAGGAAAATAAGGAACAACGTATACATGCATATACATACATATGTTTAATATCTAGAGCAGAAATTAATTTTTCTTTGACCTTATATAGTGTTGTGAAGCTACTTCCTAAGAAATGAAACATTCCCTTCTAGAATAAGAATGAAGAAAATGAGATTTGGGGAAGTCAGTAAATCATAAGGCCCACAAAACTTAGTAAAATTTCACAAAACTTCTATAAGATAAAAGATTCACGAAGACTCCTCCCTGCTACGCCATAAGGTAATGTAACCAGCAATAGTTGCTAGGGAGAGGAGACTCTCCCTTCAGTTTAGCTACCCACAAACTGTGAAGATATACAGTCATCACTCCCTTTTCCGAGGTGGGCTATTTGGTGAGGCAGCTACCTTACCTTTTTGGTGGTGCCTTATCTGGGGTGAACAGATGTTTGTTCAAACTGTCCCCCCCCAAAAAAAATGCTTGCAACATACAACTATAATTCGCTTTCTCTCTGAACTCTTGCCTGACACATATGTACAAATTGAAAAAAAAATGCAAAGCTAAGTTAACTTCCCTATCTTGGGGATGCTTCAACAATAGTATCTTTATCTCAGGGTGAGAGGTAGGCAGATCTCCTAGTACCAGTTGCTTTCGATCTCAGATGAGCAAAAGAGCAAAATGAAAGCAAGGAAAAGATTCTGACAACACAAAATTCTTTGTACTCACTTTATGTGTATTATAAAATTGTTTGGGAACATTTTACATATTTACCTTGATGAACACGTGAGCGCAAATGGGAGCTTTGGTTGGAGAATAGTCATTGCTCAAAGGAAAGATGTTTGTATTTGTTAGTAGGAAGTCTAATAAATTGAACTGAGGTTAGCATTCAAAAGACTACAGTTTGTTCAAATAAATAGTGAAACTCAGACCATGTGCCCAAGGCAGTGGAAGAAAGTGAGCAGTAATGTGCTGGGCATGAGCAATGAAAGAATGACATTTGCACTGCCTTTTCCTGTTCCTTTTATTTTAGTCTTTGAGAGATATGTAATAATTATATTTTATACGAATGCCAGTGGTGATGGAAGTGCTTCTCCTAATGCAGAGGCTGTAAAGCTATCAGAAGAGCTTTAAGCAAATGTTATCTGTTTTACAGAAGAAATCAATTACCCACAGATTGCTTAAACCAGTGGCAGGCGTGGTAAGGAATAAAATGTGTTAAGTAGAAAAGTTACAGCTATAAACATGTAGGAATTACATGATGTATGAAAGCAATCACTTGTTCAATTTACCTTCAAAACTAAAACAAGTTCTTCGGCATTGGAAATAAACATGAACCTCTCTCTGAAGAGGGAACACTTTCCAACCCAATAGGGATTGTGTAAATTTTAGGCAGGAATAGCACTATTAGGAACACACACCCAGGTCTTCAGAGATAAAGTATGGGAACTATTTAACATACTTATTTCAAAGTAGGTATCAGTTTATCTTCATCTTCCTGCAATTCGGCATTATGTCATTTTCTGCATACACTTAGAATTAAAAATAGTCTGCCAGAAATATGCCATACATTAAAACATACCTTATATTTATATCAAACTGCAAAATATGCCACCCAATTAAAAAGTTCCTTTTGTATACATAAATTCTAATTTTTGTCATTCTCTATTGATACATACATTATATTTATAATATTGAGAAATGCTATAGAAATACTACAGAATACTATAGAAATACATTTTTCATGCTTAAAGAAGAGAAATAAATGTTTCAAAGAAGCCCTGCTCATTCTACCAGGGACATCACAGTTTGAGCGTTCACCAGCTGTGAAGAACTTGCGACGAGCTGGGGACTCTTGCTTGT
Organism: Microtus agrestis; assembly: GCA_902806775.1. NCBI lineage: Eukaryota > Metazoa > Chordata > Mammalia > Rodentia > Cricetidae > Microtus > Microtus agrestis. The sequence continues at coordinate 9,458 of CADCXT010006543.1, forward strand.
GAGACAGGATCACAATCGTAAGCCCTTTCCTCAGTCCTTGAGGAACCTTTGGACTGCATCATTAAAAATTTTAAGCGAATTCACTCAAACCACAGGCAACATAAAAAGTGGTTTCCTGTTAATGCAAAACAGAAGTTGTTTGACCAGATGTGCTTCCAGAGAATCGCCACAGAGTCATCTGGCTTCTGTGTGAGCCATTGTGAGCGAGACCAGGCATGCAAAGGGATACCTGCCTAATGAGTAACTTAAGGTTTTTTTGTTTTGTTTTGTTTTTGTTTTTTTGCCTTCTTCAATTTTTAGGCTGAGGAGAGTAGGCCAACTTCCTCACAAAATCTTTTAATAGAATCAGGAGTAATATACCAGCTGGGGCACATCATTTTTTAAAGATTCTAAAGGGAGTTCTATACTAATTTAATTTCTTGGGAATTAAATATGTATAGTCAGGTTTAATGCAAGTCAATCCTTAGGGATAGGTGTTAATGGTAAACTCAAAGTACTATATTTCGGGAACATATTTTAGCAAAAAAAAATTGAAGTGGGGTGCTATTAGTATACTCTAACCCAGGAAATAGTACTGAGAAAATTCCCCAATGAGACATAGCACTGCTGATGCCATTTTCTCCTGAAATGACCAGGTTAACTCAACTGGGTGGGGAGAGGGGTCCTCCTGACTTCACTACATACCTTCCTGCAGGATAACGCATTCTGAAAACACGGATTTGAAGCTAAAATATTAAATATGCATTTCTTCCTCTTGCAGGACATTTGCAATACCACATGCTGCGGGGGAGAATGACCCATGAGCGTTGGCTTTCTCTCCCCCTTGCTCTTCTTTTGCAGAAACAGTTAGTGCGGCGTGCAGTGAACCAAATAAACAATGTGATTCAAGCTGTCTCCATAGCTTCTTGGCACAAGAAAGGATAAACTATAAAAACTCCCCTCCTACTGCTTTCAGCGCCTGCTTCCCACACTTTAACATCCTCTGTCACCTCTGGCGCTGTTGCTGACCCATGCTAAGCTAAACTAAAGGATGATAAGTTTGCTGCCTTTGCCCTTGTCCTAAGGGGCTGCGCATTATCCTATCAAGTATCAGTAGCCATTTTAGTAGGATATTTGTCACCCCACGAAGGCCCTGGAACAAATGAAATGGGCAGCGAATTACAAAAATGTCATTCTCTAAAGGAAATGGATGAAGCCTTTTGTTCTCTAGTAATAAATAGATGCCATGGGCCTATAACACTATTTTTATATTAAATTTGACAGGGTTACTATTTCCAGTTCATTAAGGGAACAGCTTGAAAACTATTTCTTTCTGTACTTTTAAAAATAACACACTGCACCTTTCCTTCCCAGTAATAAATATAAGCAATGTGTGGTAATAGATCCAAGAAATCATAGATCATGGAGGACTTCAAACTTTCATTAATGTTTACTTTTAAAAACGTGCAAACATCATTTGTGTTTATACGTGTATTATATGAGGTACCTATGAATGGTTTCTAAAGTCTGATTTATATCGTACCTCCTCAATTTATAAATCACAAATATATGACTTCCGCTCCTCACTTTTCTCACACATTAGTTTTACAGGGCATCATGATAAATATGCCATGGACAAAGGTCTAGCAAAGGGTAATAATTCAAGCCCTTAAATGAAAGCTTCAAAGTAAATCCACTGTGCTTAGCAGCAGTATACAGGGGTCAAGATGACGATGTCCCAGGCTAGAGAATAAAGTGTGTTTTAGCACCTTGAAGCCTCAGTATATTTGTTAATGGGTATACTTGGAATGACATACAAACACGTCTTTGAAGTGGAACGTATGCACGATATATAAGATAACAAAGTAGATTGCATCGTATATTTGACAGTAAATTCGGATGTGATTTACTGAGTAATGCTACGGGCATTTACAGAGTAGTTACCAGCTATATCCACTTCTATAGGCATTTTCCAGTAAGTTCTCCTATTCGGTAATTCAGCAATTCAATAAGCAGCCTAAAGATTCCAATTTTCAGCTTAAGAAATCAAAGTAAGCTATTTTAGAAAAGAAAGACAAATGAGCTTTAAAAAATCAAATTCAAAACAATGTTGTATCTGTGGAAACTCACATTTTCCAAATATGTGTGGTGTGTGTGTCTGTGTGTGAGATGGACTCTGTGTAATGTGTGTGTGGTGTGTGGCATATGTGATGTGCTGTGTGTGTGTGATGTGTGTGTGGGTGTGTATGATATGCTGTGTGTGGTGTTTGTGGTATATGTGTATGTATGGTATGTGTGTGTGGTATTGTAGTATGTGTAAGTGTTGGTTTGTGTGTGTGTGTGTGTATGGTGTGTGTATGTGTGTGGTATGTGTATGTGGTATGGTTTGTGTGGTGTGTATGTGGTATGATGTGTGTGTGTGATGTGTGTCTTTGGTGGGTTGTGTGTGTGTGGTGTGTGTATATGTGTACATTCCAATATTTCTTTGTTTGTCAACAGAAAAGCACACTCGGGTCTTTATAAACTCCTGGTTGTATAAGTTTTGATAATGTCAGTAACACAATCAGCAGTCCAACACAGAATATCTAAGTATATAATTTTGCATGCATTTATGAAATACATGAATTGAAGCTCAAAGTTATTAGCATATATTTTAATTTCTGCCTTGATCACTCATTACATCTCCTGTATACATCCAGGAAACATCCTTTGGAGGAGGAGGCCACTTGTCAGTTCCTGGCTTCCCAGAACTGAAATAACCACACAGAAACTGTATTAATTAAATCACTGCTTGGCCCATTAGCTCTAGCTTCTTATTGGCTAACTCTTACATATTAATTTAAGCCATTTCTATTAATCTGCTGGTCGCCATGTGGTTGTGGCTAAGGCAAGGTTTTGCGTCTGTCTCTGGCAGCTCCATGGTGTCCCCTGACCCTACCCTCCTTTCTCCAGCATTCAGTCCAGTCCTCCCCACCTACCTAAGTTCTGCCCTATCACCAGGCCAAGGCAGTTTCTTTATTCATTAATGGCAGTCACAGCACACAGAAGGGGCTCCCACACCACCCTATTATCAATCCTCCTCTATCCTCCTCTATCTTTTAATTTATTTTGGCTGTTGTTGCTATCTGACAAGCTATATCCATTTCTCATAACTGAAGACTCTAAATTTTCTACATTTCACTAATAAATCCAGTCAATAATTCCTCTATTGAAGGAGAGGAAATGTAAGTAACAACTAGAAGAGGAAAAGGAGGTGACTTTTGGAGAACACATTTTCTCAGACAATGAAGACTAAAAAGGAAAAAAAAAACTGGATTTTAGTTTGTAAATGGAAAATGAAAAGTAGTATTTTTATTGTTGTAAAATAAATACACAAATTTAAATAAAAATATGGTAGATGAAGACTTTCATTAATGGAAACTGTCCCATCCTTAACAATAAGCTACTCAAATTGTTTTTTTTTTTTACTGATCTTAAAAAATAAAGCAAATTCAACCTTATTGGTTCTTTCTTCTTCTGCACTCAGAACAGCCATAGGGAATAATATTAACATTATTGCCAATCATTTCTTTATATAAATACTTAATATTTAAATTTTGTGTTTTATTCCTGACTTCTCAAAGACACTTTTCAAAAGTTTGGTTTCATTTAAATGTCAACTACAAAGACATACTAAAATGCATTTCTCCTTATTTGTTTTTTAGTTGAAGCAACAGTTTAAAGCCTCTTAATTACCAAAATACCTCATCCTGATTTCTTCATTGTGCTATGTTTCATGCACGAAACAGATACCTTTACCCATCTGATTGTGGGAAATCCCAAAAGAAAAACCCCTAGTTTCTCCTACAGGGGAGGAAGTGACAATAAGCCCAGAGGAATGAGGTCTTCTACCTACTAGTGAAACTGATTATTGCTGCTTTAACATAGAGGATAGGAGTGGGTCGGTGTGTTGTGGCAGTTACTTGGTACTGTATCAAGCATGTGATGTATTTGTAAATTAAACAGCTACTTGGAAAAAGAGTACCTGGTTCATATACAGTTATATTTCATGGATAAAGGAACCACAAAAATTAAAATGTTAACTTGGAAATATTTTAAAAAATAATTCACAGGGCATTTCCCCCTCCTTCCGTAAGTTTCTGGATGATTTTCAACAGATGCATTGTGGCATCTGAGTGTCGACTGAGTCCAGAGGGAAGTTAGTCTTCTGTCCTTCTTAGGTTCGTTTGTTCTATGTGTCTTGTTTTTTTTTCTCATTTGTAAATGAGAAGCATGGTAGGAAAAAAATAACCGCCAAGAGACCAGATGTGAATCTAAGACCTTCAAGGGAGTAGACCTAAGCCAGGAACCTAGTGTGTCTGGGTGTGACTCTAGGACCTGAGGAACTAATCCTGAGCCAGGACTTCGGTCAGTCCGGGTATGAGTGAACCTGGGACCTCCGAGGAAATAGGAAGGAACCAGGGATCTCTGCAGGGTCAGGTATGAGTCTGGGACCTCAGAGGGAGTAGGCTGAGCCAGGACCTCTGTGGGTCCTGATGTTGGTCTGGGACATTAAAGGAAATAGGCAGGAACCTGGAAACTTTGCTTGTCCAAGCAGGAGTCTGGGACCTCTGAGGGAGTAAGCCTGAGCCAGGTCCTCTGCGGTTCTGGCCACACTGAGCCTGGGAACACCTAGGCAGTTGACCAGAGCCAGAGACTCTAAGCCAGGGACCTCTGCAGGAGGGGATACAAACCAGGATTTACATAAACAGGGCAAAGCCAGTAACCTAGGCCAGAATTGGCCTGAGATAGCAAACTCCAAGGCAGCAGAGCACAGCCCCCAAGAGTGCTGACCTATCTCCAGGAACATGGAGTAACTGACCAGGTAACTAGAACTGTGGTACTGACTGTACCATGAGGAACATGAGATTTGGATTCACTGTCACCTAGAAGATTAATCAACAGAATCGCCCCAACTACAACTATTAGAGGAAAAGATGAGTAGAAAAGGTAAGAAAACAACACCACAAAGAGCCACTCAACACCAGAAAAAAACTCTTTTTTTTTTAAGACATTAAAATGTGGTGACCAGTCACTCAGTTTGAATAATTTCCTTTGGTGCTGATACAACTTATGCTGGAGAGGATGCAGGGTAAAAAGAACACTTGTGCATTTCTGGTGGGAGTGGAAATGGCTACAGTCTCTTTGGACATCAGTATGGCAATTTCTCAGAAAATTAGGAAACAACCTTCATCAAGACCCAGCAATGCCACTTTCGGGTATATACCCAAAGGATGCTCAATCATACAACAAATACATGTGCTCATTCTGACTTTTTAATATTTAGAGATCAATCCTGTTTCTGTAGTCTCATTTGAACCCTCTTATCTCTCTCTCCTCCTCTCCTCCTCCTACTCCCTCTCCTCCTTCTCCCACTCTATCTTCCTCTTCTTCTTCCTCTCCCTCTCTCCCTCTTTTCCTCCTTCCTTCCACACAACCTCTGTGTTAGGATATCTTTTCTATACCTCTCTCACATCAATTGGTACCAAAACCAAAAACAATTCAGGCTGTCAGGCTGACCTCCTGTTCTCTGCACACGTTATAAACTGCTAGAGGAACTGCCATAACTCATGCTCACTCACCAGGCCTGCCTGCTCCTCTGCACAAGTCAGACAGCTGCAGCTCTCACAAGGCTGCTTAGCCTGGCTAGGATGCTGCAACTCTCCAAGGCTCACTTGTTCAGAGCCTCAGAGCTAATCATAGATCCTCCTTCAAAGCACTGATGTTTTGAAAACAGTTAAATAGTTTGCAAAGGTTTTCTCAAGCAATTTGTCACAACTCTTTTCCAAGATTCAGACTTGGGTGGGTGTGTTTCCTAACAACATCCAAATACTATGAAGTATAAAATATGTTATTCTTCCCATTGTCCGGAAATCAGAAAACAAGCAATAAAGATCTTTGAAAAGCGTTATTTCCAAAATGATGAAAATTTCTTCTAGAAACATAGTATATACCAATTGTATTATTACATACTTATATGTCTATATTGTATTCTAAATTGCTTGTAAAAATAAGTTGCTTAGAATAATGTATATTAAAATAAATCTAGATTAAAATTTTTGAATAATTATTGTTTTGCTATTGGGATAACATTATGTCATGTCCTTCTTCTCTCCCATCCCTCCCACTTACCACCCCCTTGTTCTCATTCAAATTCATGGCTTCTTCTTTCATTTTTGTTGCATGTAGGCGTGTGTGTTTTACTAAATATATAAAATAGCCTTCTCAGTTTATATACCATTGCTTGAATCATATTTTCAGGCTCCACACCTCTGGATTTTAATCAGCTGTGTTGTTTGGTCTCCATCTATTACAAAGAAGATTCTTTGCTAAAGAGGCAAAGACTACACCATCGGTATAAGGACAAATACTTAGAATGTAGTTAGGGGTTACACTGGTTTAATGGTGGTACATCAAAATAAATCTAGAATAACTTTTTCTTAAATTACCTTGTAAAAAAAATGGGTCTGATACCCAGCAAGGGTCTCAGTAGACAAAAGCATTCACCCACCTGACAACATGACATTTCCCCCAAGATCTCACATAGTAGAAGTAAAGAACCAACTCCCACAAGTGTCCTTTGAGTTCAACATGTGTGCTACATAGTAAGTACCACGACCCCACATTCCAAATAAACATGAAAATGTTTGATTGATGAAATAAAAGAAACACTGAAAACAGGGCAAGAGTAGATGTAAATTGGTAGTAGAGCACTTCCCTAGCCATAGAAGGCTCCAGGTCCCATCACGAGTTCTGAAAAAATTAAGTTAATATAAACCAACAAAAAGACTAATACGCGTTTATAGAATCTGAACCTGGTTTTGACTAATATTAAAGCGTGAGTGTAGCAGTCTAAAAGCAGGAGCTTTAACTGTCTTTTTGCAGTAGCATTAATATGATTTCCATTAAGAACATAATAACTGCCACATTCACTCCGTCCTGGGGAATAATCATGACGGGTGATTTTTATCACCATCTTAATTTTCAGATGGCAACATTACAGTGGGGCCACAAACTTGTGCTGTTAGCATCTAGTAAAATTAAATGTGATTTTAATTTATCATGCATGATTTTAAAATAAAAGTAAATTACTAGTTTTTTATAGCTTAGATTTATATGATAAAATTCAGCACCAATTGCTAATCTTTTCAAAGTTTTCTTTAACTTTGAGTTGCAACTATCTCTGGCATTTAAAAGAACTTTGAAAAGTCAGTCATAAAAATGTATATTATATATACATTTAATATGATAAAGAATTCTTTATATCATATTAATTAGCTGTGTGACATAGAAAGCCATTCTTAGGTTACCGACTGAACTAATTTAATTTGCATAGTGGCAGCTAATTTAAAGTAAGTGTCCTCTGGCCAAGCTTGTTTCTTTATTGCTTTAGTAGCAATTATGTAAAAATTATTAGTCTTGGATCTGAAAATAATCTTTTCCCTTTATTTCCTCCAGTTTGGAGAGTGACTGTGAAGTTATTCCTTTTGGGGGATAGAAGAAAAAGATATTAAGTAATTATTAATAATAAACTAGAGAGTGAAAACTTTAGTAGAACCTAGCTTCTAAGATAAATACTAAATTTTCATTTTTAAGGTATTTTCAAAAACCCTTTCATTTCAGTGAGAAATCTCTGCAATAGAGTAAGAAATAATACATCCTAGGTGTTTTCATGGAATTAATGTACTCAGAACACACAAATAGAAGCTGAAATTTACTCTTTGATGATTCTATATATTTCTTCCAATAAATTAGCCATTGTGCAGATACAAATATATTCCATGTGATCCGAAGATATAAATGAGAGAGAAAGCAAAGAAAGAAAAACCTTGGATAAAAATAACTTAGTAAACTATAGGAAAGAAGATGGCACAAAAATATTTATATTATTTTTCATTCAATTGAGACTTGCACACAAATTATTACAAAGAAGCTCATGATGAAGAATAAATACCAACGACATCAATAATATAAAATATACATATTTGTTAACTCTTAAAACTTGCAAATACGATCACTTCAGAATTGTTTCAAATGTATCTTGCAAGACATTCTAATTAGACAATAGCATCTGTACTCCAAATATGTAAATGAATTTAACACTGGAAATAAACAATAAAAGTGATGGGAAAATAGAACAAGACTTCATAATCTTTGATATTGAAATATTTAAATAATTAAGAATAAAGTAAAATTGTTGAATATATAATGTAGCTAAAAATATGAAACTGAAAAAGAATGAATTGATGTTCTCATATAACTTGCAAAAACAGTCACGGTACTTTAAAAATATATTCCAGAATATTTTTGTGAAATGGTAACATCAAGTTCAAATTCAAGAGAGGATATTGCTGTCAAAGTCATACGCATAGTTAGATATTCAACAACTTAAGGATTCATAGTCTTCCATGGTCATTTTCTGTATGACCATGGTTTGTTTTTTCTGTAACTTTTATTAGCAAGTAATTCTGTTCAAATAAATTCTCATTTTTATCCCTTTTATCTCCTTTGTCATAGCCTAATCATCTAATGTCTCATTACCCATTCTATTCCACCGTTTTCTGCATTGAGCCAAGCCATTAGTCTTTTTTTTTTTTTTTTTTTTTTTTTGGTTTTTCGAGACAGGGTTTCTCTGTGGTTTTGGAGCCTGTCCTGGAACTAGCTCTGTAGACCAGGCTGGTCTCGAACTCACAGAGATCCGCCTGCCTCTGCCTCCCGAGTGCTGGGATTAAAGGCGGGCGCCACCACCGCCTGGCAATTAGTCGGTTTTAAATATTTTGCATTTTACATCTCTGGACAAGCTTTCCTTACTTTCACTTCCTGTTACTCTCAATGTTACTCTCAAGTCGAATACTTCACACCCCGTCTCTCTAAGTAACCTAAAATAGAAGTAAGATTTGTAATAGAATATAAACACTGATACACACCAAAATGAATTACATAAAGGAATGGGGTTAGAATTGGATTTTAAAATTAAAATAGTCTGTGACTGTCTACTCCTTTCACATAAGCTTAACCCCAAAAGCTTTCATGAGGCATTCATTCAACTTAAAAGGACCATCTACGAAAAGATAGAGTTTAAAAAAAAAAAGACAATGACTTTTTCAAGGGGACAGTAGCTTCAGGATGTTTAAAAGTAGTAGTAAGCAGGGAACAAGGTCTGTGCTGTGTATGACCTGTTGGAGTTTGTTCAAGATAATCCAGGAAGCCTTGAGATCCAGAGACTCCCTGTTCAGCTGAACACATAGATAAAATTCCTAGTTATACTGAAGAAATGTTTTTTAATTGAAATAGAATTGCACCACTTTCCCCCATCCCTTTGCTCCTAGAGCCCCCCCAAGTACCTGCCCATCCCCCCAGTTCTCAATTTGATAGCCTCCTTTCATTTATTGTTATTATTATGTGTATGTATATACAGATATGATATATATTTGTGTGTACATATATACATAAATACATCCTGCTGAATCCATTTTTGCTGTTTGTGTATGTTTCAAGATCATTCTGTTATGCCTCTGTCTGTTTTCATTACTTTGCTTTGAAAAAGTGGCTAGTCAGAATGTAAGAATCCAGGGAATCTATAACCTTGGAGTATTTTTTTCATCAACATTGTTGCCTGTGCCTTCACCGTGTACTAGATGTTTCAAGGCCTCGAACCTTAAAATATTTGAGAACAAAATCAGTTCAAGGAACACTCAATTTCTCTTTATTAGAACAGTTTCACTCTCAGTAGAAAAAAATTTCTGTAAAGAACAAAGTTTCAGAATGACTTGAAAAATTAAAATAAAAGCATGGCAGACCCAATGAAGATCACAGAGGGCTCTTCACATGGCACTTCCTTTCATGACACTTTCTCTTTCTTACACACTTACATATTTGTCCATAAATTGTGTATATAATTGATGACTTAAAAAAATTTCATCATTCATTTCTTGTAGTTGAAAATGTGGGCAATTGTAGGAGCTATTTGATTATTCTTTATAAAGAAATTTAATCAGGAAGAGTTTGCTCTACAAACCATGGTGATTTGTAAAATCTTCTTCAATAGATGCTGCTTGGTTGCTTACTTGTGCTTGTAGACGGCTTTTCCCCTTCTTAGCCGTCTCTGTTTCTCTGTTTCCTCTTTTACAAGAGGCAGAAAGAGCAGGGTGAAGGAGAGGCTAATGTGACAGCAAGCTCAAGTTCATAGTAGGAACCTTCACACTTTGTTAACACTAGAAACACAGTTGTTTTTCTCCTTTTTGAATTCTATTTATTATTTTTGCAAGCAGAGAAATTATTTATTGAAAGGAGTCGATTTAGCCTATCAGCTACTATATGCTTCTTTAAAAAAAAAAATCATGATCTAGATTACAGAAATTTAATTAATTTTAGTAATGATTTTTTAATTTAAGAACAAAACAACAATCACAAGAAACTGTTCTGAAGCGGACAAGTTAGCTTTATTTTCTACCCTAAAAGGACAAGCAGATACATTTTTGACTATTAATAAGCTACTTTTGACCAAACAACAACCATCCCAGGACCCTGGATTGTCTGCTCATTCATGAAGACTTCCACCCCCAGATTATTCTGTCCAATGGACTGTCTCCCTGATCTATATGCAATGTTGCTCTCAGACTGAAAGATTGCAATGGACCACTTTATGTCTCTAATTTACAGGTAAAAGAGAATATGAGAGAATGAGAGAGAGAGCTACCCTAGTGTACAGAATATCATATTTTTCTTTTCTAATATATGAGTAATAAAT
>CADCXT010006544.1:0-17500 GCA_902806775.1 Microtus agrestis
AGGTCACGTCAGGTCAGGGAGGGGCTGAGGAGTGTCCCATTGGCCTTGACAATAGGCACCAGTCAGATGTTAATGTCAGGGCCTGAGAGTTCCTCAAAGGGAATGAATGGAGACCCTTGCTCACCTAAAAAACGCCTGACCTTGGAAAAGGACTTGTGGAAAGCAGGCACTTGAAACTGTGGTTTCACATCTTACCAGAAAGCTCCCTCTCAGAAGGGAAAGTCACCATGATATCTTACTCTTTGCCCAAGGATACTCTACCATTCTGATCATTCTTACTGAATTAAGTATTCTACTGCAAATAAATAAATAATAGAAGAATTAATTCAGTAAGTCTTCTACTTACTGAATTAACTAAGAGTGAGTAAGTAAGTAAGCAAATATGTGGATGGATGAACAAACAAATAAATACAAAGTTCGCTGACTTTTGGTTTCATAATGAATCTCTCTCTCTCTCTCTCTCACACACACACACACACAAACAAACAAAATCTAAATATACAATAAAAGGAAGCATAACACGTTTACTCAGGGGGCAGAGTGAACTCTGAAAGTTTTCCAGGCAGGGCTATATAGAGAGATGTTCCATGTCGGGCTGCAGAGATAGTTTAGGTTCAATTCCCAGCATCTACATGGCAGCTCACAGCTGTTTGTAATCCAGGAGCCTGAGAGCCATGGCAAAAACACAAAGGCACATAAGATAAAAATAAATAAATTTTTTAAAGGAAGAGATTGTGGGGGGAGAGTGACAGAATATTAAAACAAACTGAGAAACAAGGAAAGATAGTGCTGGCTGGCTGGCTGGCTGGCTGGCTGGCTTGCTTTCAGTTCTCTGACAGAAATAAGCACATTATGGAGAAACCACAAAGTTGTGACACTATGTGGGTGTAATGAGGAGAGATTGTGAGTGAGTGTGTCCTGTCAGAACAAAGTTAGTCCCATAGTTGATGAAATTCATTATCCCAAAACTTCAGCAGAATATATCCCAAGCTTGCAAATGTGTGGTCAGCATGTGACAGGTTGGGCTGGAGATGCTGAGAACTGGGGTTCTCTCAGGGGAGCCCTCAATGCAAGAGCAGACACTCATTCCCGTGAAGAGTGAGGGAGGGAGGGATCATTCATTCCTATACTCAAGTTTAAGGAAAGATGAATGGCTATGGAGAGACCACTCACAGATATGAAAATCCTTTTCCTAAAAATCAAATTTCTCAATCAGTATGCAACTGCTGTGGTGCTTCTCCTAGATAGAGCAACACACACACACACACACACACACACACACACACACACACACACAAACTGATTCCTTGATCTAGAGCCACAGGAAGGGGACACGGCCAACTTGAATCACAATATTCATCAGAGCATGAGAAGAGTGTAAAAAGGACACAAAAGGAGAGATAATTCTGGTCCTTCCTTCCTTCTTCCTTCCTTCCTTCCTTCCTTCCTTCCCTCAGGAAGTGACTGACAGATGAGACTTTGTCCAAGCAAGTTATGAAATACCAGACTTGAGTTTCCCCCTCTGTAGGTATTAGTTAGTCAGTCAGTCCTCCCTTCTTTCTGTAGGAAGGTGGTGCATGTCTCTCAGAAGTTACCTGCTTTCCTCTGCACAAGGTGACCCAGGGAAAAGCTATCTAAGCCTTATTCAGAGCTATAGAGGATGCACCGTGACTTCAGAGACCTCAGGGAGTATAGGGGTGGGTGCTTGATGCTTCAGACTCACATCATTGAAGGGCAGAACATAGTCTGGATTCACAAACATTCACAACACAGAGCCATTCTCACTAACTAACAGCCCAGGACACCCAGAGATAACAAGAAATTGCAGTCCTGGCCGGTCTGTGGTGTGTGGGGGTCGGTGCATGCCTTTAATCTCTGCTCACACACAGATCTCTGTGAGCTCAAGGATAGCCTGATTTACAGATTGAGTTTTAGGACAGCCCAAGATACACAAAGAAACCCTTTCTTGAAAAACAAAACCCCAAAAGAAAGAAAAAAAGAAAGAAAGGAAGGAAGAAAAGAAAGGAAACAGACAAAAGAAGAAGAAAGAAAAAAGAAAAAAATTGCAGTCTCTTCCTACTCTCTCATCCATTGGCTCTTAAAGAGCTCTCAGGCTGAACTGGAGACCAGGGTGTCATTTATAACTGGGAAGCCAGAAACCTTAGGGGGTCACAGGAGGACTGACTGCAGCACTTGATGCCTCAACCCTGCTAATGGCTGTAATACGGGCTTTGGCAGAGCACTACTCCCCTTTCTCTATTATTACTGCTACACAACGAAAAGGACTTGGGGGAGGGGGGGATGATGTGCAGTGCTGGTATTGAAATCTCACTGACACCTTTCGGCACTCCTTGTCAATTCCCGACTTTGTCAAATCAACTATCGTGAATCTTTGGTGTGGGTTGGCCCTTTAGGAACTCAGAGAAACAAGACAGGCCTATTGCATCCCAGAAACCTCCCAATTCCTGAGCCCTAGCCCTGGAAGTCTCAAAGCCATCATATCCAGAAATGTCTCCAGTCCCTGCTAGTGGTGAACTCACTTCGTCTTCCTCCCTCTGGCCTCTCCACGATCTCCATTCTCTAGACAACATGTCTAGAAGCGAGTCTTATAAGGCACCAAGAGAGTGTGTCTTGAGGGCAGTTGGCGTTTCTAGGACACGTGTGACATCACAAAAGGCAGAGAGCTCTCCGGCATACCATAGAATTTCCAGAGAATGGACTGCTGATGTTGTGAGGCACGGCCTTTACCTCCTTGCTAATATTTCTCCCCGAACTGACCGACCGACCTACCGACCGACCGGAACCTGAGGTTTCTTTTCCAAGAGTCTCTCCTGCGACTCAGAGGGAGCCATTCAGGATCTCCTCCTGCAAAAAACCAGAAATTTCTCTCACCTTCATTAAAATCTTTTCACTACTTCCTTCACCGAATGACCAAACCTTCCTCCCTCTCGTGAAGAGATATTCATCCTTAGTAATATGAGAAATTAGGCCAGGAGGACACGCAGGATGAGGGTTGAGTCCTCTGAAGTGAACGAGCACTTAGGGAAGGCTAAACTTAAGGGAACTTGACTCTGAGTGGCAAGAGATGAATAGCTGCTGCCAAGGCAAACATACAGGCATCGGGCTGAGGCACCAACTGGGTGGCTCTCGGTATCCTCCTGCATCATCAGAGCTGTGTGGGAAACTCAGCCCAAAGAGGGGCCGTGTTCAAAGGGAGAGGGAATTTTCTAGGACAACACTGTTTTCTTTTTCATTTTTTTTTTAACTCAGACAAAACTTCACCCAAAGTATGTTACAGGGTTGGAGGTCATTAAGTTACTTAGTTAGTCTAATGCTGTTGGGCTGAGATAGAGTATAAGGTTGATGGGGAGTTATTTTTGAGAAGATTGTGTGCTAGCTTCTCATTAAGTCTCATTCTAAAGTGGTCAACTTTAAAATGAACTCCTTAAAATGCAATCTCTATGGCTAGGAATACACATTGCATCATTCCTTGCAATATGTTAGAGCGCAGCAGCTCTGGAGATGACACTCTGGGGATGCGACACTTCTGAATTAACTTTCCCCAGTCTACTTTCTTAGGATGCAGTCTCATTTTTTTCTTTGTTTCTTTCTTTCTTTTTTTTAACACTGCTTATGCCTGTAGTTGCAGTCTCATATTATATATTTATATATATATATATATATATATATATATATATATATTTATCATACATATGCCTCGACCTGACTGGTCGACCAGTTGGCTCTCTGTGCACTCTCCCTTTTCACTAAACTAGAAGCGGGTCGACCAGTTATCCAATAAAGTGTTTGGCCTTAAAATGCTAAGTACCCAGGTCGACCAGTTGTCCTCATCAACAGGAGTCGACCAGTTGTCTTTTTCCATGTCTTGATTGACTAATGTCATATTTAAATGTGTCTGTCGGTTTGTTTATCTGTTGTTCCTTTCTCTATCCAAACCCGCCCTACTCACTCTTTTTTTTTTTTTATTTATTTATCTATCTATCTATCTATCTATCTATCTATCTATCTATCCATCCATCCATCCATCCATCCATCCATCCAGATGGGAGGAGGTGAGAGGAAGGTGCCCGGTGGTCATCCAGGGGTAAATAAATAAGGCTGGGAATAAATAGCTGAATATTTATTCATTCGAATAATATTAAAACTGTTCAAGTCAAAAACAATTGCTTTCTTTTCTGTTTGCCCAGAGATCTGACTGACTGCAACTTGGAAAGAAGAAGGCCCTGCTGGACAGAGACCTCCCTGCTGCTTTCGTTGGGGTGGCTGAGTGAACGTGGGTGGGTCGACCAGTTTCCATGTTTTGTCTTTTATGGATTGAATGGATGTGTCTCATTTTTTTCATGATTTCTTATGTATTTCTTTGCTTCCTTACTTATCTATTTACTTACTTCTTTAAAAAATGACCCATCTAGTTATTTACTTACTTTTTCGTACATTCCTTACTTCACTTCCTTATCTTCTTTCATATATCTGTTTATCTGCTCATTTATTTACTTATTGAATATTCCAATTATTACTTATTTTTATTCATTTATTCGTTCTTTGTCTATTTTTATGTAGGTATTTATATACTTTCTTAATTTTTTTACTTTTTAAAATTTTTTTCTTTCTTTGGAAATGTGGATCATTTATTTCCTTCCTTCCTTCCTTCCTTCGTTCCTTCCTTCTTACTTTCTGTCTTCTGACTGTCACTGGCTATCTCAATGGTTCTGGGTGAGTGTCAGCAAAGCAGCTCCTGAAATGGAATTTGATGAAGGGATAGATAGATAGAAGATAGATAGATAGATAGATAGATAGATAGATAGATGGGATGCGCACACACACACACACACACACACACATATGCGCGCACGTGCATGACATGTACAGATGGGGGGTTCCAAAGTTTTCAGAGGAAGGTGCTCACTGGTAATAATAAATGTGCTGATAAATAAGGCTGGAAATAGCTGAATCATTAAAAGTCTTCAAATAAATAAAAAGCAATTATTTTTCTCTCTCTCTCTCTCTCTCTCTCTCTCTCTCTCTCTCTCATCATATACCAGCACATCTGAACTGACTGCAACATACAAAATAAGAAGAAACACAGAAGGAAGATATACCTGCTGGACAGGATCTGATCTGAGATATCCCTGCTGGACAGGATCTGATCTGTGATGAGCATAAATTCATCGAATGGCTGCCAACAGCATTTCACTGAGAAGAGATTCCACATTTTATGCTGTATAGCAGTTAGTTAGTTAGTTAGATTAAAAGGGGCCTCCTGTGAACTGGGGTGGGGTGTGGCTTCTCAGGTCACGTCAGGTCAGGGAGGGGCTCAGGAGTGTCCCATTTGCCTTGACAATAGGCACCAGTCAGATGATAATGTCAGGGCCTGAAAGTTCCTCAAAGGGAATGAATGGAGACCCATGCTCACCTAAAAAACGCCTGACCTTGGAAAATGACTTGAGGAAAGCAGGCACTTGAAACTGTGGTTTCACATCTTACCAGAAAGCTCCCTCTCAGAAGGGAAAGTCACCGTGATATCTTACTCTTTGCCCAAGGATACCCTACCATTATGATCATTCTTACTGAATTAAGTCTTCTACTGCAAATAAATAAATAATAGAAGACTTAATTCAGTAAGTCTTCTACTTACTGAATTAACTAAGAGTGAGTAAGTAAGTAAGCAAATATGTGGATGGATGAACAAACAAATAAATACAAAGTTCGCTGACTTTTGGTTTCATAATGAATCTCTCTCTCTCTTTTCCACACACACACACACACACAAACAAACAAAAACTAAATATACAATAAAAGGAAGCATAACACGTTTACTCAGGGGGCAGAGTGAACTCTGAATGTTTTCCAGGCAGGGCTATATAGAGAGATGTTCCATGTCGGGCTGCAGAGATAGTTTAGGTTCAATTCCCAGCATCTACATGGCAGCTCACAGCTGTCTGTAATCCAGGAGCCTGAGAGCCATGGCAAAAACACAAAGGAACATAAGATAAAAATAAATAAATTTTTTAAAGGAAGAGATTGTGGTGGGGGAGAGACAGAATATAAAACAAACTGAAAAACAAGGAAAGATAGTGCTGGCTGGCTGGCTGGCTTGCTTTCAGTTCCCTGACAGAAATAAGCACATTATGGAGGAACCACAAAGTTGTTACACTATGTGGGTGTAATGAGGAAAGATTGTGAGTGAGTGTGTCCTGTAAGAACAAAGTTAGTCCCATAGTTGATGAAATTCTTTATCCCAAAACTTCAGCAAAATATATACCAAGCTTGCAAATGTGTGGTCAGCATGTGACAGGTTGGGCTGGAGATGCTGAGAACTGGGCTTCACCCAGGGGAGCCCTCAATGCAAGAGCAGACACTCATTCCCGTGAAGAGTGAGTGAGGGAGGGAGGGATCATTCATTCCTATACTCAAGTTTAAGGAAAGATGAATGGCTATGGAGAGACCACTCACTGATATGAAAAATCTTTTCCTAAAAATCAAATTTCTCAATCAGTATGCAACTGCTGTGGTGCTTCTCCTAGATAGAGCAACACACACACACACACACACACACACACACACACACACACACACACACACACACAAACTGATTCCTTGATCTAGAACCACAGGAAGGGGACACGGCCAACTTGAATCACAATATTCATCAGAGCATGAGAAGAGTGTAAAAAGGACACAAAAGTAGAGATACTTCTGGTCCTTCCTTCCTTCCTTCCTTCCTTCCTTCCTTCCTTCCTTCCTTCCTTCCTTCCTTCCTTCCTTCCTTCCTTCCTTCTTTCTTTCCTTTTCCCAGGAAGTGACTGACAGATGAGACATTGTCCAAGCAAGTTATGAAATACCAGACTTGAGTTTCCCCCTCTGTAGGTATTAGTTAGTCAGTCAGTCCTCCCTTCTTTCTATATGAAGGTGATTCATGTCTCTCAGAAGTTACCTGGTTTCCTCTGCACAAGGTGACCCAGGGGAAAGCTTTCTAAGCCTTATTCAGAGCTATAGAGTATGCACCGTATTGCAGAGACCTCAGGGAGTATAGGGGTTGGTGATTGATGCTTCAGACTCATATCATTGAAGGGCAGAACATAGTCTGGGTTCACAAACATTCACAACACAGAGCCATCCTCACTTACTAACAGCCCAGGACACCCAGAGATAACAAGAAATTGCAGTCTCGGCCGGGCTGTGGTGTGTGGGTGTCGGTGCATGCCTTTAATCTCTGCTCACACACAGATCTCTGTGAGCTCAAGGATGGCCTGATTTACAGAGTGAGTTTTAGGACAGCCCAAGATACACAAAGAAACCCTTTCTTGAAAAACAAAACAAAAACAAAAAAAGAAAGAAAGAAAGAAAGAAAGAAAGAAAGAAAGAAAGAAAGAAAGAAAGAAAGAAAGAAAAGAAAGGAAAAAGACAAAAGAAAAAGAAGAAAAAGAAAAAGAAAAAAATTGCAGTCTCTTCCTACTCTCTCATCCACTGGCTCTTAAAGAGCTCTCAGGCTGAACTGGAGACCAGGGTGTCATTTATAACTGGGATGCCAGAAACCTTAGGGGGATCACAGGAGGACTGAGTGCAGCACTTGATGCCTCAAGCCTGCTCATGTCTTTAATACGTGATTTTGGCAGAGCACTACTACCCTTTCTCTATTATTACTGCTACACAACGAAATGGACTTGCGGGGGAGGGGGCATGATGTGCAGTGCTTTTATTGAAATCTCAATGACACCTTCCCCACTCCTTGTCAATTCCCGATTTTGTCAAATCAACTATCGTGAATCTTTTTTGTGGGTTGGCCATTTAGGAACTCAGAGAAACAAGACAGGCCTATTTCATCCCAGAAACCTCCCAGTTCCTAAGCCCTAGCCCTGGAAGGCTCAAAGCCATCACATCCAGAAATCTCTCCAGTCCCTTCTACTGGTGAACTCACTTTGTCTTCCTCCCTCTGGCCTCTGCACGATCTCCATTCTCTAGACCAAGAGAGTGTGTCTTGAGGGCAGTTGGCGTTTCTAGAACACGAGTGACATCACAAAATTCTGAGAGCTCTCCGGGATACCGTAGAATTTCCAGAGAAGCGACTGCTGATGCAGTGAGGCAAGGCCTTTACCACCTTGCTAATATTTCTCCCAGAACTGACAGACCGACCAACCGACCGAAACCTGAGCTTTCCTTTCTAGGAGTCTCTCCTGCGACACAGAGGAAGCCACTCAGGATGTCCTCCTGCCAAAACCAGTAATTTCTCTCTGCTTCATTAAAATCTTTTAACTACATTCCTTCACCAAATGACCGACCTTTCCTCCATCTCCTGAACAGATATTCATCCTCAGTAATATGAGAAATTAGGCTAGGAGGACACGGAGGATGAGGGTTGAGTCCTCTGAAGTGAAGGAGCACTTATGGAAGTCTAAACTTTAGGGAACTTGACTCTGAGTGGCAAGAGATGGATAGCTGCTGCCAAGGCACACATACAGGCATCAGGCTGAGGCACCAACTGGGCGGCTCTCGGTATAATCCTGCATCATCAGAGCTCTGTGGGAAACTCAGCCCAAAAGAGGGGCCGTGTTCAAAGGGAGAGGGAATTTTCTAGCACAGCACAGTTTTCTTTTTCATGTTTTTTTTTAACTCAGACAAAACTTCACCCAAAGTATGTTACAAGGTTGGAGGTCATTAAGTTACTTAGTTAGTCTAATGCTGTTGGGCTGAGATAGAGGATCAGGTTGATGGGGAGTTATTTTTGAGGAGATTGTGTGCTAGCTTCTCATTAATCTCATTCTAAAGTGGTCACCATTAAAATGAACTCCTTAAAATGCAATCTCTATGGCTAGGAATACACAGTGCATCATTCCTTACCATATGTAAGAGCTCAGCATTTCTGGGGATGTCATTCTTTGGATGCGGCACTTCTGAAATAACTTTCCCCAGTCTACTTTCTTAGGATGCAGTCTAATTTTTTTCTTTCTTTCTTATTTTTAATACTGCTTATGACTGTAGTTGCAGTCTCTTTATATATATATAAATATATATATATTTATCATACATACGCCTCTACCTGATGGGTCGACCAGTTGGCTCTCTGTGCACTCTCTCTTTTCACTAAACTAGAAGCAGGTCGCACAGTTATCAGATAAATTGTTTGGCCTTAAATTGCTAAGTACCCAGGTCGACCATTTGGCCTCGTGAACGTGGTTCGACCAGTTGTGTTTTTCCATGTCCTGATTGACTAATGTCATTTTTAAATGTGTCTGTCGGTTTGTTTATCTGTTATTCCATTCTCTATCCCAACCTGCCCTACTCACCCTTTTTATTTTTATTTATTTATTTATTTATTTATTTATTTATTTATTATCTATTTATCTATCTATCTATCCATCCATCCATCCATCCATCCATCCATCCATCCATCCATCCAGATGGGAGGAGGTGAGAGGAAGGTGCCCGGTGCTCATCCAGGGGTAAATAAATAAGGCTAGGAATAAATAGCTGAATATTAATTCATTTGAATAATATTAAAACTGTTCAAGTCGAAAACAATTGCTTTCTTTTCTGTTTGCCCAGAGATCTGACTGACTGCAACTTGGAAAGAAGAAGGCCCTGCTGGACAGAGACCCACCTCCTGCTTTGGGTGTGGTCACTGAGTGAACGTGGGTGGGTCGACCAGTTTCCATGTTTTGTCTTTTATGGATTCAATGGATGTGTCTCATTTTTTTCATGACTTCTTGTGTATTTCTTTTCTTCCTTACTTATCTATTTACTTACGTCTTTACAAAATGATCCACCTAGTTATTTACTTACTTTTTCGTACATTCCTTACTTTACTTCCTTATCTTCTTTCATATATCTGTTTATCTGCTCATTAATTTAGTTATTGAATATTCCAATTATTACTTATTTTTATTCATTTATTCGTTCTTTGTCTATTTTTATGTAGGTATTTACTTACTCTCTTAATTTTTTTTTACTTTTTAAAATTTTTTTCTTTCTTTTTTAATTATTTTCTTTCTTTGGAAATGTGGATCATTTATTTCCTTCCTTCCTTCCTTCCTTCCTTCCTTCCTTCCTTCTTTCTTTCTGTCTCCTGACTCTAACTGGCTAACTCAATGGTTCTGGGTGAGTGTCAGCAAATCAGCTCCTGAAATGGAATTTGATGAAGGGATAGATAGATAGATAGATAGATAGATAGATAGATAGATAGATAGATAGATAGGATGTGATGCCACACACACACACACACACACACACATATGCACGCAAGTGCATGACATGTACAGATGGGGGGGTTCCAATATTTTCAGAGGAAGGTTCACTGGTAATAAAAAATGTGCTGATAAATAAGGCTGGCAATAGCTGAATCATTAAAAGTCTTCAAATAAATAAAAAGCAAATTCAATCTCTCTCTCTCTCTCTCTCTCTCTCTCTCTCTCTCTCTCTCTCTCTCTCTCTCTCTCACCATATACCAGCAATCTGAACTGACTGAAACATACAAAAGAAGAAGAAACACAGAAAGAAGATATCCCTGCTGGACAGGATCTGATCTGAGATATCCCTGCTGGACAGGATCTGATCTGAGATGAGCATAAATTCATCGAATGGCTGCCAACCTCATTTCACTGAGAAGAGATTCCACATTTTATGCTGTACAGTTAGTGGGTTAGTTAGATTAAATGGGGCCTCCTGTGAACTGGGGTGGGGTGTGGCTTCTCAGGTCTAGTAAGGTCAGGGAGGGGCTGAGGAGTGTCCCATTGTCCTTGAAAATATGCACCAGTCAAATGTTAATGTCAGGGCCTTAGAGTTCCTCAAAAGGAATGAATGGAGAATCTTCCTCACCTAAAAATCGCCTGACCTTGGAATAGGACTTGTGGAAAGCAGGCACTTGAAACTGTGGTTTCACATCTTACCAGAAAGCTCCCTCTCAGAAGTGAATGTCACCGTGATATCTTACTCTTTGCCCAAGGATACCCTACAATTCTGATCATTCTTACTGAATTAAGTATTGTACTGCAAATAAATAAATAATAGAAGACTTAATTCAGTAAGTCTTCTACTTACTGAATTAACTAAGAGTGAGTAAGTATGTAAGCAAATATGTGGATGGATGAACAAACAAATAAATACAAAGTTCTTTGACTTTTGGTTTCAAAATGAATCACTCTCTCTCTCTTCTCTCTCTCTCTCTCTCTCTCTCTCACACACACACACACACACACACAAACAAACAAAAACTAAATATACAATAAAAGGAAGCATAACACGTTTACACATAGGGGCAGAGTGAACTCTGAAAGTTTTCCAGGCAGGGCTATATAGAGAGATGTTCCATGTCGGGCTGCAGAGAGAGTTTAGGTTCAATTCCCAGCATCTACATGGCAGCTCACAGCTGTCTGTAATCCAGAAGACTGAGAGCCATGGCAAAAACACAAATGCACATAAGATAAAAATAAATAAATTTTTTAAAGGAAGAGATTGGGCGGAGAGAGACAGAATATAAGAACAAACTGAGAAACAAGGAAAATACTTGCTGGCTGGCTGGCTGGCTGGCTGGCTGGCTGGCTGGCTGGCTATCTGGCTAGCTTGCTTTCAGTTCCCTGACAGAAATAAGCAAATTATGGAGGAACCACAAAGTTGTTACACTATGTGGGTGTAATGAGGAGAGATGGTGAGTGAGTGTGTCCTTTCAGAACAAAGTTAGTTCCATAGTTGATGAAATTCATTATCCCAAAACTTCAGCACAATATATCCCAAGCTTGCAAATGTGTGGTCAGCATGTGCCAGGTTGGGCTGGAGATGCTGAGAACTGGGCGTTCACCCAGGGGAGCCCTCAATGCAAGAGCAGACACTCATTCCCGTGAAGAGTGAGGAAGGGAGGGATCATTCATTCCTATACTCAAGTTTAAGGAAAGATGTTGATGGCTATGTAGAGACCACTCACTGATAAGAAAAATCTTTCTCCTAAAAATCAAATTTTTCAATCAGTATGCAACTGCTGTGGTGCTTCTCCTAGATCCTGAACAGATATTCATCCTCAGTAATATGAGAAATTAGGCCAGGAGGACAAGGAGGATGAGGGTTGAGTCCTCTGAAGTGAATGAGCACTTAGGGAAGGCTAAACTTAAGGGCAACTTGACTCTGAGTTGAGTTCAGAGAGATGAATAGCTGCTGCAAAGGCACACATACAGGCATCGGGCTGAGGCACCAACTGGGTGGCTCTCGGTATCCTTCCTGCATCATCAGAGCTGTGTGGGAAACTCAGCCCAAAGGAGGGGCCGTGTTCAAAGGGAGAGGGAATTTTCTAGGACAGCACTGTTTTCTTTTTCATGTTTTTTTTTAACTCAGACAAAACTTCACCCAAAGTATGTTACAGGGTTGGAGGTCATTAAGTTACTTAGTTAGTCTAATGCTGTTGGGCTGAGATAGAGTATAAGGTTGATGGGGAGTTATTTTTGAGAAGATTGTGTGCTAGCTTCTCATTAAGTCTCATTCTAAAGTGGTCAACTTTAAAATGAACTCCTTAAAATGCAATCTCTATGGCTAGGAATACACAGTGCATCATTCCTTGCCATATGTAAGAGTGCAGCAGCTCTGGAGATGTCACTCTGGGGATGCGGCACTTCTGAATTAACTTTCCCCAGTCTACTTTCTTAGGATGCAGTCTCATTTTTTTTTTTTTTCTTTCTTTCTTTTTTTTTTAAACACTGCTTATGACTGTAGTTGCAGTCTCATTTTTATTTATTTTATATATATATTATATTTATATATATATATATATATTTATCATACATATGCCTCGACCTGACAGGTCAACCAGTTGGCTCTCTGTGCACTCTCTCTTTTCACTAAACTAGAAGCGGGTCGACCAGTTATCCGATAAAGTGTTTGGCCTTAAAATGCTAAGTACCCAGGTCGACCAGTTGGCCTCGTGAACGTGGGTCGACCAGTTGTCTTTTTCCATGTCTTGATTGACTAATGTCATTTTTAAATGTGTCTGTCGGTTTGTTTATCTGTTGTTCCTTTCTCTATCCCAACCCGCCCTACTCACTCTTTTTTTTTTATTTATTTTTATTTATTTATTTATTTATTTATCTATCTATCTATCTATCTATCTATCTATCTATCTATCCATCCATCCATCCATCCATCCATCCATCCAGATGGGAGGAGGTGAGAGGAAGGTGCCTGGTGGTCATCCAGGGGTAAATAAATAAGGCTGGGAATAAATAGCTGAATATTAATTCATTCGAATAATATTAAAACTGTTCAAGTCGAAAACAATTGCTTTCTTTTCTGTTTGCCCAGAGATCTGACTGACTGCAACTTGGAAAGAAGAAGGCCCTGCTGGACAGAGACCTCCCTCCTGCTTTGGGTGGGGTGGCTGAGTGAACGTGGGTGGGTCGACCAGTTTCCATGTTTTGTCTTTTATGGATTGAATGGATGTGTCTCATTTTTTTCATGACTTCTTGTGTATTTCTTTGCTTCCTTACTTATCTATTTACTTACTTCT
Source organism: Microtus agrestis (assembly GCA_902806775.1). Classification (NCBI taxonomy): domain Eukaryota; kingdom Metazoa; phylum Chordata; class Mammalia; order Rodentia; family Cricetidae; genus Microtus; species Microtus agrestis. Next base: position 13,505 of record CADCXT010006544.1, read on the forward strand.
TTAAAAAATGACCCACCTAGTTATTTACTTACTTTTTCGTACATTCCTTACTTCACTTCCTTTATCTTCTTTCATATATCTGTTTATCTGCTCATTTATTTACTTATTGAATATTCCAATTATTACTTATTTTTATTCATTTATTTGTTCTTTGTCTATTTTTATGTAGGTATTTACTTACTTTCTTAATTTTTTTTACTTTTTAAAATTTTTTTCTTTCTTTGGAAATGTGGATCATTTATTTCCTTCCTTCCTTCTTCTTCTTCCTTCCTTCCTTCCTTCCTTCCTTCCTTCTTTCTTTCTGTCTCCTGACTGTCACTGGCTATCTCAATGGTTCTGGGTGAGTGTCAGCAAAGCAGCTCCTGAAATGGAATTTGATGAAGGGATAGATAGATAGATAGATAGATAGATAGATAGATAGATAGATAGTAGATTTAGATGGGATTCGCACATGCCCACACACACACACACACACACACACACATATGCACGCACGTGCATGACATGTACAGATGGGGGGTTCCAATGTTTTCAGAGGAAGGTGCTCACTGGTAATAATAAATGTGCTGATAAATAAGGCTGGAAATAGCTGAATCATTAAAAGTCTTCAAATAAATAAAAAGCAATTCCATTTTCTCTCTCTCTCTCTCTCTCTCTCTCTCTCTCTCTCTCTCCACCATATACCAGCACATCTGAACTGACTGCAACATACAAAAGAAGAAGAAACACAGAAGGAAGATATCCCTGCTGGACAGGATCTGATCTGAGATATCCCTGCTGGACAGGATCTGATCTGAGATGAGCATAAATTCATCGAATGGCTGCCAACAGCATTTCACTGAGAAGAGATTCCACATTTTATGCTGTACAGTTAGTTAGTTAGTTAGTTAGTTAGATTAAAAGGGGCCTCCTGTGAACTGGGGTGGGGTGTGGCTTCTCAGGTCACGTCAGGTCAGGGAGGGGCTGAGGAGTGTCCCATTGGCCTTGACAATAGGCACCAGTCAGATGTTAATGTCAGGGCCTGAGAGTTCCTCAAAGGGAATGAATGGAGACCCTTGCTCACCTAAAAACGCCTGACCTTGGAAAAGGACTTGTGGAAAGCAGGCACTTGAAACTGTGGTTTCACATCTTACCAGAAAGCTCCCTCTCAGAAGGGAAAGTCACCGTGATATCTTACTCTTTGCCCAAGGATACCCTACCATTCTGATCATTCTTACTGAATTAAGTCTTCTACTGCAAATAAATAAATAATAGAAGACTTAATTCAGTAAGTCTTCTACTTACTGAATTAACTAAGAGTGAGTAAGTAAGTAAGCAAATATGTGGATGGATGAACAAACAAATAAATACAAAGTTCGCTGACTTTTGGTTTCATAATGAATCTCTCTCTCTCTCTCTCTCTCCACACACACACACACACACACAAACAAACAAAAACTAAATATACAATAAAAGGAAGCATAACACGTTTACTCAGGGGGCAGAGTGAACTCTGAAAGTTTTCCAGGCAGGGCTATATAGAGAGATGTTCCATGTCGGGCTGCAGAGATAGTTTAGGTTCAATTCCCAGCATCTACATGGCAGCTCACAGCTGTCTGTAATCCAGGAGCCTGAGAGCCATGGCAAAAACACAAATGCACATAAGATAAAAATAAATAAATTTTTTAAAGGAAGAGATTGTTGGGGGAGAGAGACAGAATATAAGAACAAACTGAGAAACAAGGAAAGATAGTGCTGGCTGGCTGGCTGGCTGGCTGGCTGGCTGGCTGGCTTGCTTTCAGTTCCCTGACAGAAATAAGCACATTATGGAGGAACCACAAAGTTGTTACACTATGTGGGTGTAATGAGGAGAGATTGTGAGTGAGTGTGTCCTGTCAGAACAAAGTTAGTCCCATAGTTGATGAAATTCATTATCCCAAAACTTCAGCAGAATATATCCCAAGCTTGCAAATGTGTGGTCAGCATGTGACAGGTTGGGCTGGAGATGCTGAGAACTGGGGTTCACCCAGGGGAGCCCTCAATGCAAGAGCAGACACTCATTCCCGTGAAGAGTGAGGGAGGGAGGGATCATTCATTCCTATACTCAAGTTTAAGGAAAGATGAATGGCTATGGAGAGACCACTCACAGATATGAAAAATCTTTTCCTAAAAATCAAATTTCTCAATCAGTATGCAACTGCTGTGGTGCTTCTCCTAGATAGAGCAACACACACACACACACACACACACACACACACACACAAACTGATTCCTTGATCTAGAGCCACAGGAAGGGGACACGGCCAACTTGAATCACAATATTCATCAGAGCATGAGAAGAGTGTAAAAAGGACACAAAAGGAGAGATAATTCTGGTCCTTCCTTCTCCTTCCTTCCTTCCTTCCCTCAGGAAGTGACTGACAGATGAGACTTTGTCCAAGCAAGTTATGAAATACCAGACTTGAGTTTCCCCCTCTGTAGGTATTAGTTAGTCAGTCAGTCCTCCCTTCTTTCTGTAGGAAGGTGGTGCATGTCTCTCAGAAGTTACCTGGTTTCCTCTGCACAAGGTGACCCAGGGGAAAGCTTTCTAAGCCTTATTCAGAGCTATAGAGGATGCACCGTGACTTCAGAGACCTCAGGGAGTATAGGGGTGGGTGCTTGATGCTTCAGACTCATATCATTGAAGGGCAGAACATAGTCTGGATTCACAAACATTCACAACACAGAGCCATCCTCACTTACTAACAGCCCAGGACACCCAGAGATAACAAGAAATTGCAGTCTCGGCCGGGCTGTGGTGTGTGGGGGTCGGTGCATGCCTTTAATCTCTGCTCACACACAGATCTCTGTGAGCTCAAGGATGGCCTGATTTACAGAGTGAGTTTTAGGACAGCCCAAGATACACAAAGAAACCCTTTCTTGAAAAACAAAACAGCAAAAGAAAGAAAGAAAGAAAAGAAAGAAAGAAAGAAAGAAAGAAAGAAAGAAAGAAAGAAAAGAAAAAGACAAAAGAAGAAAGAAAAAAAGAAAAAAATTGCAGTCTCTTCCTACTCTCTCATCCATTGGCTCTTAAAGAGCTCTCAGGCTGAACTGGAGACCAGGGTGTCATTTATAACTGGGAAGCCAGAAACCTTAGGGGGTCACAGGAGGACTGACTGCAGCACTTGATGCCTCAACCCTGCTAATGGCTGTAATACGGGCTTTGGCAGAGCACTACTCCCCTTTCTCTATTATTACTGCTACACAACGAAAAGGACTTGGGGGGGAGGGGGGATGATGTGCAGTGCTGGTATTGAAATCTCACTGACACCTTCCGCACTCCTTGTCAATTCCCGACTTTGTCAAATCAACTATCGTGAATCTTTGGTGTGGGTTGGCCCTTTAGGAACTCAGAGAAACAAGACAGGCCTATTGCATCCCAGAAACCTCCCAGTTCCTGAGCCCTAGCCCTGGAAGTCTCAAAGCCATCACATCCAGAAATCTCTCCAGTCCCTGCTAGTGGTGAACTCACTTCGTCTTCCTCCCTCTGGCCTCTCCACGATCTCCATTCTCTAGACAACATGTCTAGAAGCGAGTCTTATAGGCACCAAGAGAGTGTGTCTTGAGGGCAGTTGGCGTTTCTAGGACACGAGTGACATCACAAAATTCTGAGAGCTCTCCAGGATACCGTAGAATTTCCAGAGAAGGGACTGCTGATGTCGTGAGGCACGGCCTTTACCTCCTTGCTAATATTTCTCCCCGAACTGACCGACCGACCGACCGACCAGAACCTGAGGTTTCCTTTCCAGGAGTCTCTCCTGCGACACAGAGGGAGCCATTCAGGATCTCCTCCTGCCAAAACCAGAAATTTCTCTCTGCTTCATTAAAATCTTTTCACTACTTCCTTCACCGAATGACCGACCCTTCCTCCCTCTCCTGAACAGATATTCATCCTCAGTAATATGAGAAATTAGGCCAGGAGGACACGGAGGATGAGGGTTGAGTCCTCTGAAGTGAACGAGCACTTAGGGAAGGCTA
>CADCXT010006544.1:22500-27500 GCA_902806775.1 Microtus agrestis
GACACGAGTGACATCACAAAATTCTGAGAGCTCTCCGGGATACCGTAGAATTTCCAGAGAAGGGACTGCTGATGTCGTGAGGCACGGCCTTTACCTCCTTGCTAATATTTCTCCCAGAACTGACCGACCGACCGACCGACGACCGACCAGAACCTGAGGTTTCCTTTCCAGGAGTCTCTCCTGCGACACAGAGGGAGCCATTCAGGATCTCCTCCTGCCAAAACCAGAAATTTCTCTCTGCTTCATTAAAATCTTTTCACTACTTCCTTCACCGAATGACCGACCCTTCCTCCCTCTCCTGAACAGATATTCATCCTCAGTAATATGAGAAATTAGGCCAGGAGGACACGGAGGATGAGGGTTGAGTCCTCTGAAGTGAACGAGCACTTAGGGAAGGCTAAACTTAAGGGAACTTGACTCTGAGTGGCAAGAGATGAATAGCTGCTGCCAAGGCACAGATACAGGCATCGGGCTGAGGCACCAACTGGGTGGCTCTCGGTATCCTCCTGCATCATCAGAGCTGTGTGGGAAACTCAGCCCAAAGGAGGGGCCGTGTTCAAAGGGAGAGGGAATTTTCTAGGACAGCACTGTTTTCTTTTTCATGTTTTTTTTTAACTCAGACAAAACTTCACCCAAAGTATGTTACAGGGTTGGAGGTCATTAAGTTACTTAGTTAGTCTAATGCTGTTGGGCTGAGATAGAGTATAAGGTTGATGGGGAGTTATTTTTGAGAAGATTGTGTGCTAGCTTCTCATTAAGTCTCATTCTAAAGTGGTCAACTTTAAAATGAACTCCTTAAAATGCAATCTCTATGGCTAGGAATACACAGTGCATCATTCCTTGCCATATGTAAGAGCAGCAGCAGCTCTGGAGATGTCACTCTGGGGATGCGGCACTTCTGAATTAACTTTCCCCAGTCTACTTTCTTAGGATGCAGTCTCTTTTTTTTTTTTTTCTTTCTTTCTTTTTTTTTAACACTGCTTATGACTGTAGTTGCAGTCTCATTTTTTATATATATTTTTTTTTTTTATATATATATATTTTATCATACATATGCCTCGACCTGACGGGTCGACCAGTTGGCTCTCTGTGCACTCTCTCTTTTCACTAAACTAGAAGCGGGTCGACCAGTTATCCAATAAAGTGTTTGGCCTTAAAATGCTAAGTACCCAGGTCGACCAGTTGGCCTCATGAATGTGGGTCGACCAGTTGTCTTTTTCCATGTCTTGATTGACTAATGTCATTTTTAAATGTGTCTGTCGGTTTGTTTATCTGTTGTTCCTTTCTCTATCCCAACCTGCCCTACTCACTCTTTTTTTTTTTTATTTATTTATTTATTTATCTATCTATCTATCTATCTATCTATCTATCTATCTATCTATCCATCCATCCATCCATCCATCCATCCAGATGGGAGGAGGTGAGAGGAAGGTGCCCGGTGGTCATCCAGGGGTAAATAAATAAGGCTGGGAATAAATAGCTGAATATTAATTCATTCGAATAATATTAAAACTGTTCAAGTCAAAAACAATTGCTTTCTTTTCTGTTTGCCCAGAGATCTGACTGACTGCAACTTGGAAAGAAGAAGGCCCTGCTGGACAGAGACCTCCCTCCTCCTGCTTTGGGTGGGGTGGCTGAGTGAACGTGGGTGGGTCGACCAGTTTCCATGTTTTGTCTTTTATGGATTGAATGGATGTGTCTCATTTTTTTCATGACTTCTTGTGTATTTCTTTGCTTCCTTACTTATCTATTTACTTACTTCTTTAAAAAATGACCCACCTAGTTATTTACTTACTTTTTCGTACATTCCTTACTTCACTTCCTTATCTTCTTTCATATATCTGTTTATCTGCTCATTTATTTACTTATTGAATATTCCAATTATTACTTATTTTTATTCATTTATTCGTTCTTTGTCTATTTTTATGTAGGTATTTACTTACTTTCTTATATTTTTTTTACTTTTTAAAATTTTTTTCTTTCTTTGGAAATGTGGATCATTTATTTCCTTCCTTCCTTCCTTCCTTCCTTCCTTCCTTCCTTCCTTCCTTCCTTCCTTCTTTCTTTCTGTCTCCTGACTGTCACTGGCTATCTCAATGGTTCTGGGTGAGTGTCAGCAAAGCAGCTCCTGAAATGGAATTTGATGAAGGGATAGATAGATAGATAGATAGATAGATAGATAGATAGATAGATAGATAGATAGATAGATGATGCGCACACGCCGCACACACACACACACACACACATATGCACGCACGTGCATGACATGTACAGATGGGGGTTCCAATGTTTTCAGAGGAAGGTGCTCACTGGTAATAATAAATGTGCTGATAAATAAGGCTGGAAATAGCTGAATCATTAAAAGTCTTCAAATAAATAAAAAGCAATTCCATTTTCTCTCTCTCTCTCTCTCTCTCTCTCTCTCTCTCTCTCTCTCTCCCTCTCTCCTTCTCTTCTCTCACCATATACCAGCACATCTGAACTGACTGCAACATACAAAAAGAAGAAGAAACACAGAAGGAAGATATCCCTGCTGGACAGGATCTGATCTGAGATATCCCTGCTGGACAGGATCTGATCTGAGATGAGCATAAATTCATCGAATGGCTGCCAACAGCATTTCACTGAGAAGAGATTCCACATTTTATGCTGTACAGTTAGTTAGTTAGTTAGTTAGTTAGTTAGTTAGATTAAAAGGGGCCTCCTGTGAACTGGGGTGGGGTGTGGCTTCTCAGGTCACGTCAGGTCAGGGAGGGGCTGAGGAGTGTCCCATTGGCCTTGACAATAGGCACCAGTCAGATGTTAATGTCAGGGCCTGAGAGTTCCTCAAAGGGAATGAATGGAGACCCTTGCTCACCTAAAAAACGCCTGACCTTGGAAAAGGACTTGTGGAAAGCAGGCACTTGAAACTGTGGTTTCACATCTTACCAGAAAGCTCCCTCTCAGAAGGAAAGTCACCGTGATATCTTACTCTTTGCCCAAGGATACCCTACCATTCTGATCATTCTTACTGAATTAAGTCTTCTACTGCAAATAAATAAATAATAGAAGACTTAATTCAGTAAGTCTTCTACTTACTGAATTAACTAAGAGTGAGTAAGTAAGTAAGCAAATATGTGGATGGATGAACAAACAAATAAATACAAAGTTCGCTGACTTTTGGTTTCATAATGATTCTCTCTCTCTCTCTCTCTCTCTCTCTCTCTCTCACACACACACACACACACAAACAAACAAAAACTAAATATACAATAAAAGGAAGCATAACACGTTTACTCAAGGGGCAGAGTGAACTCTGAAAGTTTTCCAGGCAGGGCTATATAGAGAGATGTTCCATGTCGGGCTGCAGAGATAGTTTAGGTTCAATTCCCAGCATCTACATGGCAGCTCACAGCTGTCTGTAATCCAGGAGCCTGAGAGCCATGGCAAAAACACAAATGCACATAAGATAAAAATAAATAAATTTTTTAAAGGAAGAGATGGGGGGGGAGAGAGACAGAATATAAGAACAAACTGAGAAACAAGGAAAAAGATTGCTGGCTGGCTGGCTGGCTGGCTGGCTGGCTGGCTTGCTTTCAGTTCCCTGACAGAAATAAGCACATTATGGAGGAACCACAAAGTTGTTACACTATGTGGGTGTAATGAGGAGAGATTGTGAGTGAGTGTGTCCTGTCAGAACAAAGTTAGTCCCATAGTTGATGAAATTCATTATCCCAAAACTTCAGCAGAATATATCCCAAGCTTGCAAATGTGTGGTCAGCATGTGACAGGTTGGGCTGGAGATGCTGAGAACTGGGGTTCACCCAGGGGAGCCCTCAATGCAAGAGCAGACACTCATTCCCGTGAAGAGTGAGGGAGGCAGGGAGGGATCATTCATTCCTATACTCAAGTTTAAGGAAAGATGAATGGCTATGGAGAGACCACTCACAGATATGAAAAATCTTTTCCTAAAAATCAAATTTCTCAATCAGTATGCAACTGCTGTGGTGCTTCTCCTAGATAGAGCAACACACACACACACACACACACACACACACACACACACACACACACACACACAAACTGATTCCTTGATCTAGAGCCACAGGAAGGGGACACGGCCAACTTGAATCACAATATTCATCAGAGCATGAGAAGAGTGTAAAAAGGACACAAAAGGAGAGATAATTCTGATCCTTCCTTCCTTCCTTCCTTCCTTCCCTCAGGAAGTGACTGACAGATGAGACTTTGTCCAAGCAAGTTATGAAATACCAGACTTGAGTTTCCCCCTCTGTAGGTATTAGTTAGTCAGTCAGTCCTCCCTTCTTTCTGTAGGAAGGTGGTGCATGTCTCTCAGAAGTTACCTGGTTTCCTCTGCACAAGGTGACCCAGGGGAAAGCTTTCTAAGCCTTATTCAGAGCTATAGAGGATGCACCGTGACTTCAGAGACCTCAGGGAGTATAGGGGTGGGTGCTTGATGCTTCAGACTCATATCATTGAAGGGCAGAACATAGTCTGGATTCACAAACATTCACAACACAGAGCCATCCTCACTTACTAACAGCCCAGGACACCCAGAGATAACAAGAAATTGCAGTCTCGGCCGGGCTGTGGTGTGTGGGGGTCGGTGCATGCCTTTAATCTCTGCTCACACACAGATCTCTGTGAGCTCAAGGATGGCCTGATTTACAGAGTGAGTTTTAGGACAGCCCAAGATACACAAAGAAACCCTTTCTTGAAAAACAAAACAAAAACAAAACAGCAAGAAAGAAAGAAAGAAAGAAAGAAAGAAAGAAAGAAAGAAAGGAAAAAGACAAAAGAAGAAGAAGAAAAAAGAAAAAAATTGCAGTCTCTTCCTACTCTCTCATCCATTGGCTCTTAAAGAGCTCTCAGGCTGAACTGGAGACCAGGGTGTCATTTATAACTGGGAAGCCAGAAACCTTAGGGGGGTCACAGGAGGACTGACTGCAGCACTTGATGCCTCAACCCTGCTAATGGCTGTAATACGGGCTTTGGCAGAG
>CADCXT010006544.1:32500-127516 GCA_902806775.1 Microtus agrestis
CTGCAGGGCTGTCTTCTTAGGCACGACTCAACTCCCCAGCACCCCACCCCCAACCCTGCTTCGCTGTGTCTTCTGACCAGTGCTCAAGACCGGTTTTAAGCTCCTACACTAAGGCAACCCACCCAGACCTGGGAGTGCCTGCCATTCAGGCAGGTCTCAAGGTTCCCTGTAAGGGAGCTCGGGCACCTACAGCTTGTGCTCCAGGGACTCCAGGGGTCTCCTGGACCCTGCGCTGCCTCCCACGTCCTCCCTCTTGTCCCTGGATCTTTGGGCTACCAGGTGGCCCTGTCTAGGTGCTGAGAAGTTCCATCTGGACGGGTGAGTGTCTGCTAGCCAGAGGCGGCCCTGTTCAGGTGCTTACGAGTTCCATCTGGAAGGCCTGCGTTCTCTGCAAGGTCATTTGCAAGTTTTATGCTCCTACACTAAGGCTATCCACCCAGAAGGCGTCCAAGTTGTGGTGCTGAGGAGTTCCACCTGGACGGGTCGGTTCCTGCTTCTACACTGAAGAGATACACCCAGAGACTCAGTCACAGCAAAGACTGGACCAAGACACCAGGCCTCTCCTGGCTTCATTTGAAGGAAGAGATGGGAAGGCGCCAATGCAAGAATTCCCCCAACAACCTGAAAGGCAACATGACATCACCAGAATCCAGGGATCCTGAAATAAGAAGAATTGTACACACTACTCCAGAAGAATTAGAAGAAATCGACTCAAAAGTGAATTTTATGAAAATAATAGAAGACCTTAAACAGGAGGTGAAAAACTGCCATAAACAATTAGAGATGACAAACAAAAAGGTAGAGGAAATGAATAAATCGCTCAAAGATACCCAAGAGAACCAAGAGAAACAAGAAAAAGCAATCAAACAGGTAAGGGAAGCGGTTCAAGACTTGAAGAATGAAATGGAAGTAATGAAGAAAACACAAACCGAGGGAAGGATGGAGATGGAAAATCTGGGTAAACGAACAGGAGCTACAGAGACAAGTACTACCAACAGATTACAAGAGATAGAAGAGAGATTGTCAGACACTGAAGATACCATAGAGAAAATAAACACACTGATCAAAGAAAACAGCAAAACCAACAAATTCTCATCACAAAACATTCAGGAAATATGGGACACAATAAAAAGACCAAACCTAAGAATAATTGGGATAGAAGAAGGAGAAGAAGTACAGCTCAATGGTCCAGAAAATATATTTAATAAAATTATAGAAGAAAACTTTCCCAACCTAAAGAAAAATATTCCTTTGAAGGTACAATAAGCATACAGAACACCGAATAGACTGGACCAAAAAAAAAAAAACATCTCCTCGCCATATAATAATCAAAACACAAAACATACAGAATAAAGAAAGAATATTAAGCGCTGCAAAGGAAAAAGATCAAGTTACTTATAAAGGTAAACCTATCAGACTTACACCTGACTACTCTATGGAAACCATGAAAGCCAGAAGGTCCTGGATAGATGTACTGCAGAAGCTAAGAGATAATGGATACAAGCCCAGACTACTATACCCAGCCAAGCTTTCGTTCACTATAAATGGAGAAAACAAAATTTTCCAGGATAAAAACAAATTTAAACAATATGTAGCCACAAATCCAGCCTTACAGAAAGTATTAGAAGGAAAATCACAAACCAAGGAGCCCAACAATGAACACAATAACTCAAACATCTAGAGTCCCTTCACCAGTGCAACTCAAAGAAGGCAAACAAACTCTATGACTAAAAAAGTGACCGGAGTTAACAACCACTGGTCATTAATATCCCTTAATGTCAATGGACTCAACTCACCTATAAAAAGGCACAGGCTAAGAGATTGGATAGGCAAACAGGATCCAACATTCTGCTGTTTACAAGAAACACACCTCAACCACAAAGACAGGCACCTTCTTAGAGTAAAGGGATGGGAAAAGGTTTATCAAGCAAATGGTCCTAAGAAACAAGCAGGTGTGGCCATACTAATTTCTAACAAAGTTGACTTCAAACTTAAATCAATCAGAAGAGATGGAGAGGGACATTTTATACTCATAACAGGAACAATTCATCAGGATGAAGTCTCAATCCTGAATATCTATGCCCCTAATATAAAGGCACCCACGTACGTAAAAGAAAAATTACTAAAACTCAAGGCTGCCATCAAACCGCACACACTAATAGTAGGAGATTTCAACACTCCTCTTTCACCAATGGACAGGTCAATCAGACAGAAACCTAACAGAGAAATAAGAGAATTAATGGAGGTAATGAATCAAATGGACTTAACAGACATCTATAGATCATTCCACCCAAATAGGAAAGAATATACCTTCTTCTCTGCAGCTCATGGAACCTTCTCAAAAATTGACCACATCCTCGGTAACAAAGCAAACTTACACAGTTACAAAAAAATATTCATAACCCCCTGTGTCTTATCAGATCACCATGGATTAAAGTTAGAACTCAACAACAATGCTACCCGCAGAAAGCCTACAAACTCTTGGAAACTGAACAGTCAACTATTGACCCACACCTGAATCAAAGAAGAAATTCACGATAGCCACAAACAGCATAAAATATTTCGGGGTAACTCTAACCAAAGAAGTGAAAGATCTATTTGACAAGAACGTTAAGGCATTGAAGAAAGAAATTGAAGAGGATACCAGAAAATGGAAGGATCTCCCTTGCTCTTGGATTGGGAGGATCAACATAGTAAAAATGGCAATCCTACCAAAGGCAATCTATAGATTCAATGCAATCCCCATCAAGATCCCATCAAAATTCTTCACTGATCTTGAGAGGACAATAATCAACTTTATATGGAAAAACAAAAAAACCAGGATAGCCAAAACAATCTTATACAATAAAGGAACTTCTGGAGGCATTACCATCCCTGACGTCAAACTCTATTCCAGAGTTTCAGTAATGAAAACAGTGTGGTATTGGCATAAAAACAGAGAAGTCGACCAATGGAATCGTATAGAAGACTCGGATTTTAACCCAAAAACCTATGAACACCTCATGTTCGATAAAGGTGCTAAATGTATACAATGGAAGAAAGAAAGCATCTTCAACAAATGGTGCTGGCTCAACTTGATGTCAACCTGTAGAAGAATGAAAATAGACCCATATCAAGCTCAGGCCCAGGCGGCAGCTTCGGACCGGGCTCAGGCTCAAGCTCAGGCGGCAGCGGTGGTCCGGGCTCAAGCCCAGGCAGCAGCGGCGGACCGGGCTCAAGCTCAGGCCCAGGCGGCAGACCAGGCTCAGGCTCAAGCTCAGACGGCAGCGGCGGTCCAGGCTCAGGCCCAGGCGGCAGCAGCCGACCAGGCTCAGGCTCAGGCCCAGGCGGCAGCAGCGGACCGGGCTCAACCCCAGGCAGCAGCGGTGGACCACGCTCAAGCCCAGGCCCAGGCAGAAGCGGCGGACCGGGCTCAGGCTCAGGCCCAGGTGGCAGCGGAGGACCAGGCTCAGGCCCAGGTGGCAGCGGAGGACCAGGCTCAGGCCCAGACAGCAGCAGAAGTCCAGGCTCAGATCCAGGCGGCAGCAGCAGACCAGCTTAGGCGGCAGCAGACCTGAGGGGACCTGAACGGCGGTAGACGACTTGTTGGATAACATGGCGGCAGGGACGGCGGGGACCGGTGCTCAACACCAAGAGCAGATCTACCCACTACATAAAGCAAAGAGGTAGGCCTATGATTGGTGAGGTCCCTGACAAAGGAGAAGTGGAGTACTGTTCCAGAACACCCTTCTGAGGGGTGAGAAGGATATTGGCCCCAGGCAGGAGCCAGGAAACAGAGCAAGGGCATTCTGTAAGAGGAGCCGCTGGCCAGCAGGGAAACCTGATCCGGTTTTAAAAGACACATTAGATAGCTTTGATAAGAGGAGATGGGCAGGAGTCAATGTAAGAATTCACCCAATAATCGGAAAAACAACATGAAAACACCAGAACCCAATGATCTTACAACAGAAGGACTTGAACACCCTAATATAGAAGAAGTGGAAAAAATTGACTTTATGAAAGCAATAGAGTCCATTAAACAACATGTAAAAAGTACCCTTATAGAAATAGAGGAGAAGTACGACAAAAAGTTCGAAGAAATGAGTAAAAAGTTTGAAGAATTGAGTAAATACGTACATGAGACCCTGGGAAACCAAGAAAAAATGAACAAACAGGTAATGAAAACAGTCCAAGAATTGAAAACTGAAATGGAAGCAAGGAAGAAAACACAAACTGAGGACCAGCTGGATATGGAAAATCTAGGTCAGTGAGCAGAGCCTACAGAAACAAGTATAACCAATAGAATACAAGAGATAGAAGAAAGAATCTCAGATTCTGAGGACACCATAGAGAAAATAAATGCACTGATCAAAGAAAACAGCAAAGCCAACAAATTCTCATCACAAAACATGCAGGAAATATGGGACACAATAAAAAGACCAAACATAAGAATAATAGGAATAGAAGAAGGAGAAGAGTCACAGCTCAAAGGCCTAGAAAATATTTTTAACAAAATTATGGAAGAAAACTTTCCCAACATAAAGAAAGATATTCCTTTGAATATTCAAGAAGCATACAGAACACCAAACAGACTGGATCAAAGAAAAACATCCCCTCGCCATATAATAATCAAAACACAGAATATACAGGTTAAAGAAAGAATATTAAGAGCTGCAAAGGAAAAAGGCCAAGTAACGTATAAAGGTAAACCGATCAGACTTACACCCGACTTCTCTATGGAAACGATGAAAGCCAGAAGATCCTGGGTAGAGGTACTTCAAAAACTAAGAGACCATGGATGCAGACCCAAACATCTATACCCAGCCAAGCTAGTGTTCACTATCAATGGAGAAAACAAGACATTCCAGGATAAGAACAAATTTAAACAATACGTAGCCACAAATCCAGTACTACAGAAGGTAATAGAAGGAAAATCGCAACCCAAGGAATCCAAAACTGCCAACTCTGACTACAATAACTAAACCATAAAGCGAACCTTCACCAGCACAACTCAAAGAAGGGACACACACAAACTCTACTACCAAAAACAATAAGAATAACCAGAGTAAACAACCACTGGTCATTAATATCACTTAATATTAATGGTCTCAATTCACCTATAAAAAGTCACAGGCTAAGAGATTGGATACGAAAACAGGATCCAACATTCTGCTGTTTGCAAGAAACACATCTCAACCACAAAAACAGGCATCTACTCAGAGTAAAAGGTTGGGAAAAGGTCTTTCAAGCAAATGGTCCTAACAAAAAAGCAGGTGTGGCCATACTAATTTCCAACAAAACTAACTTCAAACTAAAATCAATCAGAAGAGATCGAGATGGACACTTTATACTCATAACAGGAACAATTCATCAGGATGACATCTCAATCCTGAATATCTATGCCCCTAATATAAAAGCATCCACTTATGTAAAAGAAATATTACTAGAACTCAAGGCAGACATCAAACCACACACACTAGAGACTTCAACACACCTCTCTCTCCAATGCACAGGTCAATCAGACAGAAACCGAATAGAGAATTAAGAGAATTATTGGAGGTAATGAAGCAAATGGACTTAACAGACATCTATAGAACACTCCACCCAAATAGGAAAGAATATACCTTCTTCTCTGCAGCTCATGGAACCTTCTCAAAAATTGATCATATACTCGGAAACAAAGGAAGCCTCCACAGATACAAAAGAATATCAGTGTCCACCTGTGTCTTATAAAATCACCACGGATTAAAATTAGAAGGCAATAATAATGCTACCCCCAGAAAGCAAACAAACTCATGGAAACTGAACAATCAACTACTGAACCACACCTGGGTCAAGGAAGAAATTAAGAAAGAAATTAAAGTCTTCCTTGAATTTAATGAAAATAAAGAGACAACATACTCAAACCTATGGGACACGATGAAAGCAGTGCTAAGAGGAAAGTTCATAGCACTAAGTGCTCACTTAAAGAAAACAGAGAAAGCATACATTGGGGACTTAACATCACACCTGAAAGCTTTAGAAAAAAAGAATCAGACGCGCCCAGGAGGAGTAGAAGACTGGAAATAATCAAACTGAGGGCAGAAATCAACAAAATAGAAACACAAAAACAGTCCAAAAAATCAATGAAACAAAAAGTTGGTTCTTGGAGAAAATCAACAAGATCGACAAACCCCTATCCAAACTAATTAAACAACAGAGAGAGAACACGCAAATAAATAAAATCAGAAATGAAAAGGGGGACATAACCACAGACACAGAGGAAATTCAGAGAATCATTAGATCTTACTACAAAAGCCTGTATGCCACAAAACTGGAAAATGTGAAAGAAATGGACACTTTTTTAGATAAATACCATATACCAAAGCTAAACCTAGACCAGGTGAATGACCTAAATAGACCTGTTAGTCGCGAAGAATTAGAAACTGTTATCAAAAATCTCCCCTCCAAAAAAAGCCCAGGACCAGATGGTTTCAATGCAGAATTCTACCAGAACTTCCAAGAAGAGCTAATACCTATACTCCTTAAAGTATTTCACAATATTGAAACAGAAAATTCTTTGCCAAATTCCTTTTATGAAGCTACAGTTACCCTGATACCAAAACCACACAAAGACCCAACCAAGAAAGAGAATTACAGGCCTATCTCACTCATGATTATCGACGCAAAAATTCTCAATAAAATACTAGCAAACCGAATTCAAGAACACATCAGAAAAATTATCCATTATGATCAAGTAGGCTTCATCCCAGAGATGCAGGGCTGGTTCAACATACGAAAATCTATCAATGTAATCCACCATATAAATAGACTGAAAGAAAAAAAACATATGATCATTTCATTAGATGCTGAAAAAGCATTTGACAAAATTCAACACCCCTTTATGATAAAGGTCTTGGAGAGACTAGGGATACAAGGGTCATACCTAAATATAATAAAAGCTATTTACAGCAAGCCGACAGCCAACATTAAATTAAACGGAGAAAAACTCAAAGCCATCCCACTGAAATCAGGAACAAGACAAGGATGTCCACTCTCTCCATACCTCTTCAATATAGTGCTTGAAGTTCTAGCAATAGCAATAAGACAACATAAGGGGATCAAGGGGATTCGAATTGGAAAGGAAGAAGTTAAGCTTTTGTTATTTGCAGATGATATGATAGTATACATAAGCGACCCCAAAAACTCCACCAAAGAACTCCTACAGCTGATAAACACCTTTAGTAGCGTGGCAGGATACAAGATCAACTCCAAAAAATCAGTTGCCCTCCTATACACAAAGGATAAGGAAACAGAGAGGGAAATCAGAGAAGCATCACCTTTCACGATAGCCACAAAGAGCATAAAATATCTTGGGGTAACCCTAACCAAGGAAGTGAAAGATCTATTTGTCAAGAACTTTAAGCCTCTGAAGAAAGAAATAGAAGAGGACACCAGAAAATGGAAGGATCTCCCTTGCTCTTGGATTGGGAGGATCAACATCGTAAAAATGGCAATCCTACCAAAAGCAATCTATAGATTCAATGCTATCCCCATCAAAATCCCATCAAAATTCTTCACAGATCTGGAGAAGACAATAATCAACTTTATATGGAAAAACAAAAAAACCCAGGATAGCCAAAACAATCTTATACAATAAAGGAACGTCTGGAGGCATTACCATCCCTGACTTCAAACTCTATTACAGAGCTACAGTATTGAAAACAGCTTGGTATTGGCATAAAAACAGAGAAGTCGACCAATGGAATCGAATAGAAGACCCTGACTTTAACCCACAAACCTATGAACACTTGATTTTCGATAAAGGAGCTAAAAGTATACAATGGAAAAAGAAAGCATCTTCAACAAATGGTGCTGGCACAACTGGATGTCAATCTGTAGAAGAATGAAAATAGACCCATATCTATCACCATGCACAAAACTCAAGTCCAAATGGATTAAAGACCTCAATATCAGTCCAAACACACTGAACCTGATAGAAGAGAAAGTGGGAAGTACCCTACAACACATGGGCACAGGCTACCGCTTCCTAGGTATAACCCCAGCAGCACAGTCATTAAGGGCCACATTGAATAAATGGGACCTACTGAAACTGAGAAGCTTCTGTAAAGCAAAGGACACTGTCACTAAGACAAAAAGGCAACCCACTGACTGGGAGAAGATCTTCACCAACCCCGCAACAGACAAAGGTCTGATCTCCAAAATATATAAAGAACTCAAGAAACTAGACTTTCAAATATTAATTAACCCAATTAAAAAATGGGGCACTGATCTGAAGAGAGAATTCTCAACAGAAGTAGTTCAAATGGCCAAAAGACACTTAAGGTCATGCTCAGCCTCCTTAGCGATCAGGGAAATGCAAATCAAAACAACATTGAGATATCATCTTACACCTGTCAGAATGGCTAAAATCAAAAACACCAATGATAGCCTTTGCTGGAGAGGCTGTGGAGAAAGGGGTACCCTCATCCATTGCTGGTGGGAATGCAAACTTGTACAACCACTTTGGAAAGCAGTGTGGCGGTTTCTCAGGAAAGTCGGGATCAACCTACCCATGGACCCAGCAATGCCACTCTTGGGAATATACCCATGAGATGCCCGATCATATGACAAGGGCATTTGTTCAACTATGTTCATAGCAGCATTATTTGTAATAGCCAGAACCTGGAAACAACCTAGATGCCCTTCAATGGAAGAATGGATGAAGAAAGTGTGGAATATATACACATTAGAATACTACTAAGCGGTAAAAAACAATGACTTCGCAAATTTTGCATGCAAATGGATGGAAATAGAAAACACTATCCTGAGTGAGGTAACACAGACCCAAAAAATGAACATGGGATGTACTCACTCATAATTGGTTTCTAGAGATAAATAAAGAACCTTCATCTGACGAAGGATGGAGATAGAGACAGAGACCCACACTGGAGCACCGGACTGAGCTCCCAATGTTCCAATGAGGAGCAGAAGGAGGGAGAATATGAGCAAAGAAGTCAGGACCACAAGGGGTGCACCCACCCACGGAGACAGTGGGGCTGATCCATTGGGAGCCCACCAAGGCCAGCTGGACTGTGACTGAAAAACCATGGGATAAAACCGGACTCCTTGAATTTGGCGGACAATGAGGGCTGCTGAGAAGGCAAGGACAATGGCACCAGGTTTTGATCCTACTTCATGTTCTGGCTTTGTGGGAGCCTAGCCAGTTTGGATGATCACCTTCCTAGACCAGGATTGAGGGGGAGGACTTTGAACTTTCCACAGGGCAGGGAAGCCTGACTGCTCTTTGGTCTGGATATGGAGGGGGAGGAGGGGGGAGGGGGAGGGAGGGGGAGGAGGGGGAGGGAAATGGGAGGCGGGGAGGAGGCAGAAATTTCTTTTTTTCCAATATATATAAAAAAACTAAAAAAAAAGAGGATAGCTTGCAAACTTTTGGTTGGAGGTCCAATGGTTAAGGCTCTAGTGATAATATTCTTATGGGAGACCTTGAGCTGCTAGGTAAAATTCTTACAAAAACAGTTTCCAATAGAGAGCTTAAAACAGCTGCCTAACAGGTACTCAAGCAGGTAAAGTATAAATCAACAGATAAAGTATACAATAATCAACAAATACAGTATATTAATTATAATTCAGCTATGGCAAGTGTGTATATTAGATGTAAAACTTATTATAGAACAGCTTTATAAAACATGCTGCTTATGGCTAAATCTTCTCAGTTTTGTTAGTTAAGATATTAAACTCTTAATTTAAACCAGTAGCCTGTCTGATATAAAAGGACAGGATAGAATCTGGATAATGGTTTAACAAAATATTGACTATGATCAATGTTTCTTATACTAAACAGTAGATTCACTGATAATTTTAAGATTGATTCCTGGACAATTGCCTTTGCTAAATTCAAAGGCCAAAAACAATGGTCTTTTCCCAGAACATTGCTACTATTTATGCACCTGTATTTTGCTAATGTTATAGCAAAAAATCCCTTAAAGGATTTTATGCTAAATTTTACAAATGGCTCTTCCAATGGAGGAACTGCATATATGGCTAACAATAATAAAAATTATGGAGCATAACAAGGCTCCTTCAAAGCAACTCATAAAAGTTGCCAGCAGTTCCTGATGCAAACGGATCTGGCTTGATGACACCAAGCTGACCCTTGCTAAGACAAGGTGAAAAAGCCCTTGCAATGCATTATGAAAAAACCCGACCTGTATATATATTTGGGGTCGAGGATGTGTTTGTGCTTTTTTCACAGAAAGAAAATAAATTCTGGACGTGATGTCGAGGCTGCGGACACAGAGGAGTTCCAGACTTCCAGAGATGATTGAGGAGAGGTCCTTGGTCCGGTCTTCCCTGCCCCCAAGGAAAGTAGTGCCTGCTGACAAAACCAGCTACACCACTCTGCAGGGAGTCATCCTGCCTCCAGAATCCAGGGAGACCCGGCTGTCATAAGTGCCAGGATGTGCTTCATGTAGCTGAATCCAGCTCACCTCTCCCAGGTTCCCCCACCTGTCCTGGAGCACAAATGCTAAACTGCTCCTGCAGCTTGAACTCTGGTCTGCTTTGGAGCTGAGTTGCAGACTAAACATCAGACTGCTTTAAACTTTGGGACACAGAACTCATTTTAATTAAAATATTAACCTCTCTTCACTTAAGAAGGGGGAAAATTGGGGGTTCCTGTCACTGTTGCTCAGAGACTGGAACTGGTGGTATTTGATAACAACAATGTATGTCATTGTACTCCTACTGAAATTGATCTAATGATATTTGTAACTGCTTATAGATGTTGGGAAAAGTTTGACACATGCTGTAAAGTGTTTGGGTTTAATGCATATGTTAAAAATTTTAGATTTTGATCCCTTTTACACTGCCCTAATTTTTGGCAGGCAGCACACGTAACTTTATGTGGAGTAGGCACTTAGGAAGGAGGACATACCATAGGCCAGACTAAAAGGTGAATACTGGGTTGGGAAAAAGCCCTTTCTTCTTGTCTGGAGATGGAGTTATTGGTGCCAAAATTATATCATTATATCTTTTGTTTGAGGAGCTCCTCACAGTCTTTTCATTAATGATAGACGCAGGGGCCCAATGACGGGAGTTAGTGTGGATCCTCGCCTGAATAGCACACATACAGAGGTTGTAGAAACCGGCTCAACATGGCATGTTACAGGTATGAGGGCGCTCTCCACATGGCCTAAGACAGGGTGCCCTGTGATCTGTTTACTTTAATCCTGCCAGATGCCTGTTATTTGAGGAGCTCCAAGGATGGGCGACTTATGGCAGGATAATCCCCCTACCTAAGACAGGGCCCTGGGAACCCTAGGATGGGTAAAGGGGAAAGATAAAGGCCTGGTCCCCACTCAACCTAAGAATCATCAGGCACCCCTCTGTTCCCAGGAGAGGTAAATTGCTTCTCCACTCGAGAGGAGGGTCTCTCCTTATCTCAGTCCCTTCTCCTTTAGATCTGACACCATGGTTGACTCTGACTGGTGCTCTCCTTGTAATAACTACCTGCCTTTATATAAGAGAAAGGGGGGGATCTGTTGGGAGCCGTATCCCCCTAAAAATCATTACAGGAACCATCACCCTGGGGAATCTGCAGGGAACCCCACACCCATAATTGTGCTAAGAATAGTTCTATTGCCCCACACCCAATTAAAGCTGTTAATGGAGAAAAAAATAAATAAATAAAATAAAATGAAAAAAATTTACAACACGCTATTGCATACTGACATCAGAAGGGAGGGGTCACAAAGTTTGGAGGTGCTTTTCAGTGTCTATATGTGTAATAAACTGGGATAATTCAGATCTGTGAGAATAATGAAAAAGTAACACAGAATTAAATAATTAAAAGATAAATATTGAACTAATATTTTATTAGAAATATGTTCTTCCCAATCTGATAACTTAGCTAAGGGAACTTAGAGGCTCTTGGTAAAGAAAACACATTACAGACAGTAAGAATGAGTGAGAAAAGGCTGGGGAGCTGTGTCCATGGGCAGAGCACTTGTTGTACAAGATGAGGTCCAGGCTGAGGATGTCCAGCACCCACTTGACAAGGAGCAGACATCTGTAACCCTTATCAGGTTAGCAATGCCGACATGGGCGCCTAACTCTGCTTGTAAACTTTGCTAGGAAAGTATTTTTGAAATGAGAGTGCTACGTGGAGAGGAATGAATCAAGATGGTAACGTTCCAAGAATTATTGATGAGGTTTCAACTGTGCTTGGTAAGTATGTGAAATAAATTCCTTTAAATGAAAAATTCAATATCTTGAAGGGAGTTACAGGTTTGTTTTCTCTTTCATCTTGGGAAGCTAACATCACTGCGGCTCTGAAATTCTTCAAGTCTTTGTAGGCGATGTTTGAGAAAAATTGTTTCGGTCAAATATATTGACGTAAACCCTTTTGATCTTCATATAGGTGTGATAGTGTCATGTTATGGAGTAATCTGGGGTTTTAACTATAGTTTTAAAAAAATCCTGCCTATTTTTATTTGGCACCATCCAAATCAGTACATTCAGACTCTTCTGGGTTGTACAATAAATTAACAAAATGGATGTGTTCTTGGTAACTTTACATCTACTTTACATAAAGTTTGCATTTATTCATCAAATAAATGAGACAGTGAGCAAACATTTCTAAAGATATGGGAAATGGAATTCTAAAATTTAGAGAAATGCTGCATGTTACCTTCTATTGAGTATTTATAGTGTTGGAGCTGAAAAGCAGCCAGGAAGTATGGCATTATAAATCATAAAGTAAGATAGTTGTCTATTTGAAATTTTCCCCAAGAATTGAACATTAAAATACCTTTATTGAGATATAACTCATATCATCCTTGAAAAATTAGCAGTTTTCAGTTGTTTTGTTGAAGAAATTAGGTTTAGTAAAGAAGAAATAATGTTCAGAGTAAACTGTGGTCTAGAAGACCTGAAGAGAAATAGGAGGTTGTGGCTCCTCTCATAGCTTTCTCTATTCATCCTGTCTCCTCCGTCTTGGCTCTTTTACATTTCTAGTTTGTTGACATCTGCCAAGAAGCCAGTCGGAAGTTTCATAGGGATTATATTGAATTGATGGATTAATTCATGGAGAATTGCTATGTTAACAATACAAATCTTTCAATTCGTCCCTTAGAATTCTTTCCACTTACTTAGGCCTTCTCTAATTTCTTCTAACAATGTCTTATCAGTTTTCAGAGTATGTGTTTTGTGTTTCTTTAATGGCATTTAATTCCAAGTGGTTTATTCTGCTCAATGCAATTGCAAATGAAATTTCTTTCTTAATTTCAGTTTTGGACTGTCCATTTTTACTATGTATAGATACATTTATTATATACATATATATATGGTTTTATATATACAGTATACTATATACAAGAAAATGCATGTTATAATATATGTATTATCTTATGTACTTCACCTTACTGAAACCATTTATTCATTCTAAAACATTTTTAGAGGATCTTCTAGGATTTCTTATACTTAAGACCATCATTTGTAATAGGTATTTTAATTCTTTGTTTCTTTTCAGAGGAATTTAATTTCATTTCCTTATTGGTATGGTTAGAACCTCTACTGCAATGCTGAACAGAACTAGTGAGAGGTGCCTTGTTCATGGTTTTGGGTGAACACCCAGTCGTTCATTATTACATACAATTGTGCTTACAGGTTTAGAGAGATGGCCTTTGTCACGTTGGCTAAGCTCTCTCCCATTCCTAGGTTACTGGGTATTTTTAACATGAAGAAGACATGCTTGATTTTTTATCAAATATGATTTCTATACCTTCTAAAATGACTGCAGTTTTGTCTTTTTTCTACGAACATTCTATCGATGTATTATGTAAATTAACTTTCAGATATTTGGAGATTTCTTTTAAATAAATGACATTTTACCAAAAAATAAAAAAGAACAAACTGAGAAACAAGGAAAGATAGTGCTGGCTGGGCTGGCTGGCTGGCTGGCTTTCAGTTCCCTGACAGAAATAAGCACATTATGGAGGAACCACAAAGTTGTTACACTATGTGGGTGTAATGAGGAGAGATTGTGAGTGAGTGTGTCCTGTCAGAACAAAGTTAGTCCCATAGTTGATGAAATTCATTATCCCAAAACTTCAGCAGAATATATCCCAAGCTTGCAAATGTGTGGTCAGCATGTGACAGGTTGGGCTGGAGATGCTGAGAACTGGGGTTCACCCAGGGGAGCCCTCAATGCAAGAGCAGACACTCATTCCCCTGAAGAGTGAGGGAGGGAGGGAATCATTCATTCCTATACTCAAGTTTAAGGAAAGATGAATGGCTATGGAGAGACCACTCACAGATATGAAAAATCTTTTCCTAAAAATCAAATTTCTCAATCAGTATGCAACTGCTGTGGTGCTTCTCCTAGATAGAAGACACACACACACACACACACACACACACACACACACACAAACTGATTCCTTGATCTAGAGCCACAGGAAGGGGACACGGCCAACTTGAATCACAATATTCATCAGAGCATGAGAAGAGTGTAAAAAGGACAACAAAAGGAGAGATAATTCTGGTCCTTCCTTCCTTCATTCTTCCTTCCTTCCTTCCTTCCTTCCTTCCCTCAGGAAGTGACTGACAGATGAGACTTTGTCCAAGCAAGTTATGAAATACCAGACTTGAGTTTCCCCCTCTGTAGGTATTAGTTAGTCAGTCAGTCCTCCCTTCTTTCTGTAGGAAGGTGGTGCATGTCTCTCAGAAGTTACCTGGTTTCCTCTGCACAAGGTGACCCAGGGGAAAGCTTTCTAAGCCTTATTCAGAGCTATAGAGGATGCACTGTGACTTCAGAGACCTCAGGGAGTATAGGGGTGGGTGCTTGATGCTTCAGACTCATATCATTGAAGGGCAGAACATAGTCTGGATTCACAAACATTCACAACACAGAGCCATCCTCACTTACTAACAGCCCAGGACACCCAGAGATAACAAGAAATTGCAGTCTCGGCCGGGCTGTGGTGTGTGGGGGTTGGTGCATGCCTTTAATCTCTGCTCACACACAGATCTCTGTGAGCTCAAGGATGGCCTGATTTACAGAGTGAGTTTTAGGACAGCCCAAGATACACAAAGAAACCCTTTCTTGAAAAACAAAACAGCAAAAGAAAGAAAGAAAGAAAGAAAGAAAGAAAGAAAGAAAGAAAGAAAGAAAAGAAAGAAAAAGACAAAAGAAGAAGAAAGAAAAAGAAAAAAATTGCAGTCTCTTCCTTCTCTCTCATCCATTGGCTCTTAAAGAGCTCTCAGGCTGAACTGGAGACCAGGGTGTCATTTATAACTGGGAAGCCAGAAACCTTAGGGGGTCACAGGAGGACTGACTGCAGCACTTGATGCCTCAACCCTGCTAATGGCTGTAATACGGGCTTTGGCAGAGCACTACTCCCCTTTCTCTATTATTACTGCTACACAACGAAAAGGACTTTTGGGGGAGGGGGGATGATGTGCAGTGCTGGTATTGAAATCTCACTGACACCTTCCGCACTCCTTGTCAATTCCCGACTTTGTCAAATCAACTATCGTGAATCTTTGGTGTGGGTTGGCCCTTTAGGAACTCAGAGAAACAAGACAGGCCTATTGCATCCCAGAAACCTCCCAGTTCCTGAGCCCTAGCCCTGGAAGTCTCAAAGCCATCACATCCAGAAATCTCTCCAGTCCCTGCTAGTGGTGAACTCACTTTGTCTTCCTCCCTCTGGCCTCTCCACGATCTCCATTCTCTAGACAACATGTCTAGAAGCGAGTCTTATAGGCACCAAGAGAGTGTGTCTTGAGGGCAGTTGGCGTTTCTAGGACACGAGTGACATCACAAAATTCCGAGAGCTCTCCGGGATACCGTAGAATTTCCAGAGAAGGGACTGCTGATGTCGTGAGGCAAGGCCTTTACCTCCTTGCTAATATTTCTCCCCGAACTGACTGACCGACCGACCGACTGACCGGAACCTGAGGTTTCCTTTCCAGGAGTCTCTCCTGCGACACAGAGGGAGCCATTCAGGATCTCCTCCTGCCAAAACCAGAAATTTCTCTCTGCTTCATTAAAATCTTTTCACTACTTCCTTCACCGAATGACCGACCCTTCCTCCCTCTCCTGAACAGATATTCATCCTCAGTAATATGAGAAATTAGGCCAGGAGGACACGGAGGATGAGGGTTGAGTCCTCTGAAGTGAACGAGCACTTAGGGAAGGCTAAACTTAAGGGAACTTGACTCTGAGTGGCAAGAGATGAATAGCTGCTGCCAAGGCACAGATACAGGCATCAGGCTGAGGCACCAACTGGGCGGCTCTCGGTATCCTCCTGCATCATCAGAGCTGTGTGGGAAACTCAGCCCAAAGGAGGGGCGTGTTCAAAGGGAGAGGGAATTTTCTAGGACAGCACTGTTTTCTTTTTCATGTTCTTTTTAACTCAGACAAAACTTCACCCAAAGTATGTTACAGGGTTGGAGGTCATTAAGTTACTTAGTTAGTCTAATGCTGTTGGGCTGAGATAGAGTATAAGGTTGATGGGGAGTTATTTTTGAGAAGATTGTGTGCTAGCTTCTCATTAAGTCTCATTCTAAAGTGGTCAACTTTAAAATGAACTCCTTAAAATGCAATCTCTATGGCTAGGAATACACAGTGCATCATTCCTTGCCATATGTAAGAGCGCAGCAGCTCTGGAGATGTCACTCTGGGGATGCGGCACTTCTGAATTAACTTTCCCCAGTCTACTTTCTTAGGATGCAGTCTCATTTTTTTTTTTTTCTTTCTTTCTTTTTTTTAACACTGCTTATGACTGTATTTGCAGTCTCATTTTTATATATATATTATATATATATATATATATATATATATTTTATTATCATACATATGCCTCGACCTGACGGGTCGACCAGTTGGCTCTCTGTGCACTCTCTCTTTTCACTAAACTAGAAGCGGGTCGACCAGTTATCTGATAAAGTGTTTGGCCTTAAAATGCTAAGTACCCAGGTCGACCAGTTGGCCTCGTGAACGTTGGTCGACCAGTTGTCTTTTTCCATGTCTTGATTGACTAATGTCATTTTTAAATGTGTCTGTCGGTTTGTTTATCTGTTGTTCCTTTCTCTATCCCAACCTGCCCTACTCACTCTTTTATTTTTTTTATTTATACCTGCTCATCCTATCTGTCTATCTATCTATCCAGTCCATCCATTCATCCATCCATCCATCAGATGTGGAGGTGAGGGTAGGTGTTGTTGTTATCCAGGGTAAATAAATAAGGCTGAGAATAAATAGCTGAATATTGATTCATTCGAATGTTTTAAACCATTAAGTCAAGACAATGTTTTTCTTTTGCCCAGAATCTACTGCTGCACTTGAAAGCCTCTGACAGAGACCATCCCTCCTGCTTTCTCCCTGGGGTCTCTGAGTGAACATGGGTGGCACCAGTTTCCATGTTTTGTCTTTTATGGATTGAATGGATGTAGCCGGATTTTTCAGGGATTATTTGTATTTCTTAGCCTGCCTGCAGCAAGCAGGGTAGGGAGCTTTGTTTGCAAGCTACCCAACCAGCCAGGGAGACCTCATCTAGGCACCAGGAGAACCATCACTGGGGCACCTAGAGAGCCATCACAGGAGAGCGCCATCACTGGGAAGGTACATCAGTGGGCAAGGAGAACTGATCCTGTAAAGGAAGATCTTTAGGTGGATTTGGAGGAAGAGATGGGCAGGTGCCAATGCAAGAATTCGCCCAACAATCTGAAAAACAACATGAACCAACCAAAATCCAGCGACCCCACAACAGGAGGACATGAACACCTTACTCAAGAAGAAGTAGAAAAAATGGAATCTATGAAAGTGATTGACATCTTTAACAGCATGTAAAAAAATCCCTTATGGAAAAGGATGAGAAGTATAACAGAAAGTTTGAAGAATTGAATAAATCAGTGAACGTTGCCCTAGGAAACCAAGGAAAAACAATCAAACAGATAATGGAAACAGTTCAAGACCTGAAAACTGAAATTGAGACAAAGAACAAAACACAAACAGAGGGCTGACTGGACATAAAGAATCTAGGTAAACGAATAGAAACTACAGAAACAAGTATAACCAACAGAATACAAGAGATCGAAGACAGAATCTCAGATGCTGAAGATACCATAGAGAAAATAAATGCACTGATCAAAGAAAACAGCAAATCCAACATTCTCTTTTCACAAAACATTCAGGAAATCTGGGACACAATAAAAAGACCAAACCTAAGAACAATTGGAGTCGAAGAAGGAGAAGAATTGCAGCTCAATGGTCCAGAAAATATATTTAATAAAATTATAGAAGAAAACTTTCCCAACCAAAAGAAAGATATACCTATGAAGATTCAAGAAGCATACAGAACACCAAATAGGCTGGATCAAAAAGAACATCCCCTCGCCACATAATAATCAAAACACAAAGCATACAGAATAAAGAAAGAATATTAAGAGCTGCAAAGGAAAAAGGCCAAGTTACTTATATAGGTAACCCTATCAGACTTACACCTGACTTCTCTATGGAAACCATGAAAGCCAGAAGGTCCTGGATAGATGTACTGCAGAAACTAAGAGACCATGGATGCAAGCCCAGACTACTATACCCAGCCAAGCGTTCGTTCACTATACATGGAGAAAACAAAATTTTTCAAGATTAAAACAAATTTAAACAATACGTAGCCAAAAATCCAGCCTTACAGAAAGTAATATAAGGAAAATCACAAACCAAGGAGTCCAACAAGGCCTACAATAACTCAAATATCTAGATTACCTTCACCAGCACATCTCAAAAGAAGGGAAACAAACACACAAACTCTTCCACTAGAAAAATGACTGGAATGAACAACCACTGAACATTAATATCACTTAATGTCAATGGACTCAACGCATCTATAAAAAGGTACAGGCTAAGAGATTGGACACAAAAACAGGATCCAACATTCTGCTGTCTACAAGAAACACACCTCAAACACAAAGACAGGCAACTACTCAGAGTAAAGGGCTGGGAAAAAGCTTATCTAGCAAATGGACCTAAGAAACAAGCAGGGTGGCCATAATAATTTCTAACAAAGTTTGATTTCAAACTTAAATCAATCAGAAGAGATGGAGAGGGACATTTTATACTCATAACAGGAACAATTCATCAGGAGGAAGTCTCAATCCTGAATATCTATGCCCCTAATATAAAAGCACCCAGGTACGTAAAAGAAACATTACTAAAGCTCAAGGCTGCCATCAAACCGCAAACACTAATAGTAGGAGACTTCAACACTCCTCTCTCACCAATGGACAGGTCAATCAGACTGAAACCTAACAGAGAAATAAGAGAATTAATGGAGGTAATGAATCAAATGGACTTAACAGATATCTATAGAACATTCCACCCAAATAGTAAAGAATATACCTTCTTCTCTGCAGCTCATGGAACCTTCTCGAAAATTGACCACATACTCGGTAACAAAGCAAACTTCCACAGTTATAAAAAATATGCATAACACTCCT
This sequence comes from Microtus agrestis, assembly GCA_902806775.1. NCBI lineage: Eukaryota > Metazoa > Chordata > Mammalia > Rodentia > Cricetidae > Microtus > Microtus agrestis. Next base: position 51,980 of record CADCXT010006544.1, read on the forward strand.
GAGTCTTATCAGAACACCATGGATTAAAGTTAGGATTCAACAACAAAGCTACCCCCAGAAAGCCTACAAACTCATGGAAACTGAACAGTCAACTACTGAACCACACATGGATCAAGGAAGAAATAAAGAAAGAAATTAAAGTCTTCCTTGAATTCAATGAAAATAAAGAAACAACCTACTCAAACTTATGGGACACTATGAAAGCAGTCCTGAGAGGAAAGTTCATAGCACTAAGTGCCCACATAAAGAAAACAGAGAAAGCACACATTGGAGACTTAACAGCCCACCAGAAAGCTCTAGAAAAAAGAAGCAGACTCTCCTAAGAGGAGTAGAAGACTGGAAATAATCAAACTGAGGGCAGAAATCAATAAAATAGAAACACAGAAAACAATCCAAAGAATCAATGAAACAAAAAGCTGGTTACTGGAGAAAATCAACAAGATTGATAAACCTCTATCCAAACTAATCAAACGGCAGAGAGAATATGCAAATTAATAAGATCAGAAATGAAATGGGGGACATAACCACAGACAGAGAGAAAATTCAGAGAATAATTAGATCTTACTACAAAAGCCTGTATGGCACAAAACTGGAAAATGTGGAAGAAATGGACACTTTTTTAGATAAATACCATATAACAAAGCTAAACCAAGACCAGGTGAATGATCTAAATAGACCTGTTAGTAGCGAAGAATTAGAAACAGTTATCAAAAACTTCCCTACCAAAAAAAGCCCAGGTCCAGATGGGTTCAATGTGGAATTCTACCAGAACTTCCAAGAAGACCTAATACCTATACTCCTTAATGTATTTCACAATATCGAAACAGAAGAGTCATTGCCAAATTCCTTTTATGAAGCTACAGTTACTCTGATACCAAAACCACACAAAGACTCAAACAAGAAAGAGAATTACAGGCCAATCTCGCTCATGAACATCGACGCAAAAATCCTCAACAAAATACTGGCAAACCGAATCCAAGAACACATTAGAAAAATTATCCATTATGATCAAGTAGGCTTCATCCCAGAGATGCAGGGCTGGTTCAACATACGAAAATCTAGCAATGTAATCCATCATATAAATAAGCTGAAAGAAAAAAAACCATATGATCATTTCATTAGATGCGGAAAAAGCATTTGACAAAATTCAACATCCTTATCTATGATAAAAGTCTTGGAGAGATTAGGGATACAAGGGACATACCTAAATATAACAAAAGCTATTTACACCAACCGACAGCTAACATCAAATTAGAAATTAAATGGAGAGAAACTCAAAGCCATCCCACTGAAATCAGGAACAGGACAAGGCTGTCCACTCTCTCCATACCTCTTCAATATAGTGCTTGAAGTGTTAGCAATAGCAATAAGACAACACAAGGGGATCAAGGGGATTGAATTGGAAAGGAAGAAGTTAAACTTTCGTTATTTGCAGATGATATGATAGTGTACATAAGCGACCCCAAAATCTCCACCAAAGAACTCCTACAGCTGATAAACACGTTTAGTATTGTGGCTGGATACTAGATCAACTCCAAAAATCAGTTGCCCTCCTTTACACAAAGGATATGGAAACAGAGAGGTAAATCAGAGAGCATCACATTTCACGATAGCAACAAACAGCATAAAATATTTTGGGGGTAACTCTAACCAAGGAAGTGAAAGATTTATTTGACAAGAACTTTAAGTCATTGAAGAAAGAAATTGAAGACGGATAAAAAAAATGGAAGGACTTCCTTGCTCTTGAATTGGGAGGATCAACATTGTAAAAACGTTCAATTCTTCCAAAGGCAATTTATACATTCTATACAATCCCTCATCAAGGTCCCATCAAAATTCTTCACAGATCTTGAGAGGACAATAATCAACTTTATATGGAAAAAAACAAAAACCCAGGATAGCCAAAATAATCTCATACAATAAAGGATTCAGGAGGCACTTAGCGGCCTTACCATCCCTGACTTCAAACTCTATAACAGAGCTACAGTAATGAAAACAGTGTGGTATATACTTGCATAGAAACAGAGAAGTGTTGCGGGAGGTCCTTCCGCCTCTCCAACCAATAGTTGCTGAGATACCAGCCCACTGGGGCATGGTTTCTCTCCCTTTAAAAGAAGCAGCTATTTCGTTCTGCTCTCTCTCTTCACTTCCTGCTTCGCTTGAGGACTAGACTCCCTTCCCTCGTTGCGCAGATGGCTGTTGTCCGGGATGGTGGTCTGTAAGTTTTCCCTTTTAAATAAATAACATCCTATTAATTATAACTCCAAACTGGTGTGGCATTGTTCGTGACTTACGCCTTCATTTTGGCCGCCGAACATTTGGTTTTTAGGACCTCTCCTTCCCCTGCTCGGCTGCTGGCGCGAAGTTCTGGCTGGGCAAGCCCTCCCTTCCTCAGCCGCGGCCTGTGCCTTGCGGCGGCTGTGTGACCTGTGCCTTGTGCATGGAGCCAGCAGTTTAATATAAATTATCACTCACTGGCTTTTCTTGCTGCAATTCTTTGCTTTTTTAGACACCTCAGATTGACTTCAAGTCCCCACGCACCCTATTCTGCCTCCCCACGTGGATTTAAACTCCACAGGCCCGCGTAATCTCTGCCTGCATGGTTTACTCTTTTCTGAGTTGTTTTTAAATCTCCCTTGAAGTATAGCTCTTAAGTGGTGCGAACCAGAGCACGCGGTTGCTGGTTGCAGAAGCTGCCACCCCTCAGGGTGACTCTGTCACGTGGAGGCATACACGGCTTCCGGGTTACTCTTCTCTACCCCTGGATTCTGGGTTTATGGTTCCGTGTACACCGTTTTTTGTTTAGTTCGTGACTTAGGCCCCATTGCCGAGTCCGAGATACATTCGGCCTTCAGGCCCATAATATCCAGAGAGGCAGGACGATCTCTGAGACCAACTGGGCGGTGGTGGCATACGCCTTTAATCCCAGCACTCGGGAGGCAGAGGCAGATGGATCTCTGTGAGTTCTAGGCCGGTCAGGCAGTGGTGGTGCACGCCTTTAATCCCAGCACTCGGGAAGCAGAGACAGGCGGATTTCGGTGAGTTCGAGGCCAGCTGGATAATAGGTAATATGGCAGTTTTCATTTCCAACATGAATTTAACTGTTTGGGCTACCAATACAATGGGTCTTATCATGCAAGGTTTATATGACTATGAGGATAACTTAATTTACTGGCTACTAGGTTTTAGTATTCTTTTGAATATTCTATCATTTGGGAAGAATATGGTACACCTAAGAACCATAGGTCAGGAGATTCAGGATTCAAAAGAGGCAATAATAAAAAGACTTGAAATGATTGAAGAAATTATTGGAGCTGGTGAACAGAGTAATAAGGAACAAGGACAGGATCCAATGCCAACACCAGCTATTAGAACTGGCTTACCTAAGGTTTTAGCAGCATACCCTATACTTAATTCTGACAAAGCGTCAACTTCTAAAGGTTCAAAGGGAGTCAGAGAAGCTAAATGGACACCAATAGCAATGTATGATCTAAAAGAAATTAAGCAGGCTATAATTAATTTTGGCTTGCAAAATGCATATGTAAAGGAAATGATAAGGACTTGGGCTTCTAATGCCAGAGCGACCCCCTATGATTTCCATCAGTTAGTGTCTGCAGTTTTAGATAAGGGACCTTCCTTGATGTTTGGAATTTATTTCAGAGAAGAATCCAAACATATGGAACAACAAGGAAGAGCAAAAGGTTTTGAGGTTTCCCAAGATCAAATTCTTGGTGCAGGAGAATATGCTGATCCACAGGTCCAAGCTCTTTATGACGATGAAGTACTGTGTCTATGTCACCAAGCAGCTTTAAATGCTTGGAATAGGATACAAGATCCAGGAAAAAGGGTTGAATCATATACCAGAATTAGGCAGGGACAGAGAGAACCCTTTATTGACTTTTTGCAAAGATTAATTAAGGCTCTGGACATAGGGGTAACAGACCCAGAATCTAGACGAATACTTCTTGAAAACAGTGGCCTTTAGCTGAAGATAAATTGCAGGCATTGTAACAGCTGGTGCAAGAGCAACTAGATGCTCACCATATTGAAGAATCAACCAGCCCTTGGAATTCTCCTGTGTTTGTTGTAAAAAAGAAATCTGGTAAATGGAGAATGGTGACAGATCTAAGAGCTGTCAACAAAGTAATTCAACCTATGGGCCCACTACAATCTGGAATTCCTTTGCCTTCTCTATTACCAAAAGGATGGCCGCTTATAGTTATTGATTTGAAAGATTGTTTTTTCACTATACCGTTACAAGAAAAGGATAGAGAAAAATTTGCCTTCACAGTGCCTACTTATAATATTTCTCAGCCTAATAGGAGATATCAATGGACTGTCCTCCCACAGGGTATGCTCAATAGTCCTACATTGTGCCAATATTTTTTAAGTAAGCCATTGGAAATAATTCGTAAACAATTCCCCAAGTCCATAATTTATCATTACATGGATGACATCTTGTTATCTGATTCAAATAAAAATACTTTAGAAAGGATGTTTGAAGAAGTAAAGAAAGTCTTGCCTAGGTGGGGATTACAAATTGCCCCTGAAAACATTCAAAGAGGAAATTCTATTAACTACCTAGGTTACAGAATAGGGTTAGAGAAAATTAAAATGCAAAAGGCACAAATTAGGAGAGACCGGTTAAAGACTCTTAATGACTTCCAAAGATTTTTAGGAGATATTTCCTGTCTACGTCCAGCTGTTGGGATAACACCTGATCTAATAGTTCATTTAAACAAAACCTTAGATGGTGATAAAGGTTTGAATAGTCCAGGAAAACTGACAGGGAGTAACACAAAGGGTACTAAGAGAAATGAAATCTGGCAGATGGATGTATTCCACTTCATGGAATTTGGTAAATTAAAATATGTACACCACACCATAAACACGTATTCAGGTTTTCAATGGGCTACTGCCCTGAGTTCAGAAAAGGCTGATTCAGTAATCACACATTTATTGGAAGTTATGGCCATCATGGGTATACCTGCACAAATAAAGACAGATAATGGTCCAGCATATGTATCTAAGAAAACGAAACGCTTTTTTGACTATTATAATATAAAACACATTACAGGTATACCAAATAATCCTACAGGTCAGGCAGTTATAGAAAGATCAAATCGTACTATAAAGGATATGCTGAACAAACAGAAAGGGACTGAAAATACCCCCAGAAATAGATTACATAATGCTTTATTAACCTTGAATTCTCTTAACGCTAATGAGAAAGGAACGACAGCAGCAGAAAGACATTGGATAATGGAAAATTCTGCTGAACTAAATCAACCGATTTATTTGTAAGATGTGCTGGCCTCTCAATGGAAGTCAGGAGATGTGCTACGTTGGGGAAGGGATTTTGCTCTTGTTTCCACAGGAGAAGAAAAATTGTGGATACCATCAAAATTAATAAAGTTTCGATTTGAAGAGGAGAAACCTCTTGGAAAGGAGAAATGACAACCCATCCACAATGATGATATTCATACAGGTGGTAAGAAAAACATATAGAATGGGGGCAGGGTTCTGTTCTTATCTCCATAGGAAAACACTCATCTTTGAAAAATTCAAAGGACCCTGGATGTTTGGATACTGACAGATGGAAAAATACCTGCCCAATAGGAAATATCAAGAAAACTGAATGGGTTGTGTAAGTAAAATATATTAAACAATATTTCTAAATTTATAGAGCTGGTTTTGAAGTTGGACTCTGACTCAGTCCCTCTCCAATTCCAAGCCTGTTGGTAAGAGAAAAACCCAGAGTTTCTGGAGTTTCTGACTCATTTCAAGAGCCATGATATGGGACAGAAAGAAATATGAGTTTAGAAAACATCTTTTCTTTTCTTCATGTCTATCATACCTTTCATTGAATATATCTATCATGCATTTCATTGAATATATATATGTCTATATGATTAATGCTTAAGTTTTTCACAATGAACAATGAGTCTTTCCTGAAGTGACATTTGAAGTTTCCAGGAAGAAGATGGGGCCCCACAACAACAACTCTACCTGGTTGATATGATGTCATGATACTGATAGCGCTACTACAAGACCTGTTTTGGGTACCAACTGCACAAGACGATCCCAACTTGGGTAGCTGAAATGGTGCACATCTTGTACAACATTCTGGCCAGTCCTCCACAAAATACTCAGAGATTATTTGCAATTTTAAAAGACATTGATCTTCAAATTTAACCATCATTTTACTTTCACAGGATCCCCAAGAAAGAACATCGCCCCCATGACAGCTGGAAGAGGACGACATCCCCTCTCCCAGTAAAGTTTGCCCCTGGGTTTAGGGACATCATTTAGGGGTTGGGAGTTTGGGGTAGGAATTTTATAAGCTCAGGGATCATTTGGAAACAAAAGAAAAAGAAAAAATTAAAAAAAGAGGGATTAATGGGATAATAGATTTATAATTGTGAGTTACTGTTTTTAGACAAATATATTGATATCGATTTTTGTATATTGATACAAAGTTAAATTATATTGACTATTGTATGCATGCATGTTTCTACCTCTGTTTAAAACATTTTTTATGTATTGACATATATTGTATATATATATATATATATATATATATTATATTTTCCATATTGCAGTGTACATTTCTACCTCTGATTAAGATACTCATATATTGTTTGTATATTGATATATATTTACCATATTGCAATGTATATTTGTACATTGTTTATATTTGGAGGTCATTGTCCTCATTTGTTTCACAGTCGTTTATTGTCTTAGTCTTTAAGTTAGATAGATTTTGAGAATTATATAGATTATAGTCATCTAAGTTGTCATTTATAATTAGACTAATCAGGTTCTTTAGATATATAGAGATTATACTCAGTATAGACAGACGGTCTTCAACCTCTTCAAAGTGCTATAGAAAATGCCTTTAATCTAACTCAGAGTTTTGTGGTAGTGAGACACAATTGCTCCTGGCAACACCGCTCTATTCCCGAGAGAATGTTGGGCACCAAAGACACTCCACCTGGAGCCTTTCTTTTTGGCAGAACTGGCCTTGGGGCAAAGAAATGCCCATACCTCAACCACTGACAGAGATACAGAGCGTGCATCAATGGAAAAAACAGGACTGTCATATCCTGCCAATACAGGGTAAGATAGTTTTGAAAAGTTGCTTGCCTTTGAATATGGTATGTCAGTTGTGTTAGGCCTTAGCCAAAGTTGGTTGCTTCGATGCTGCAAACATGACTTTGGGTGATTGCCCAGGTAGCTAGTTGTCTCTGTGATTTGTTGCATGTTTTGGAAGTTGTTTTACTGAACTTCCTAATTACTCAGGTAACATTATTTCCGTTCTCAGATCTTCGATGTGGTTGAAGACCATATAAATGTAGTTACTTTTCTCTCATGACTTCGCCTAGTTATTTATTATACAAGACCTAAGCTAGTTAGAATAGGATATTTGTACTTTTTTTTATTTTTCTCCATTAACAGCTTCAACTGGGTGTGGGGCAACAGGACCATTCCCAGAACAACCATGGGTGTGGGGTTCCCCGCAGTCTCCCCAGGGCGATGGTTCCTGCAATGATCTCTAGGGGGAAACGGCTCCCAACCGATCCCCTCCCCCTCCCATACAAAGACAGGCAGCTATCGCGTGGAGAGCACCAGTCAGAGTCAACCATGTTGTCAGAACAAAGGAGAAGGGACTGAGACAAGGAGAGACCCTCCTCTCGAGTGGTGAACCTATCCACCTCTCCTGGGAACAGAGGGGTGCCCGATGACTCCTAAGTCGAGTGGGGACCAGGCCTTTTTTCTTTCCCCCTTAGGCGTCCTAGGGTTCCCAGGGCCCTTCCTTAGGTTGGGGGATTAAACTGCCATAAGTTGCCCGTCCTTGGAGCTCCTCAAATAAAAGGCATCTAGCAGGATTAAAGTAAGCAGATCACAGGGCACCCTGTCTTAGGCCATGTGGAGAGCGCCCTCATACCTGTACCATGCCAGGTTGAGCCGGTTTCTACAACCTCTGTATGGTGTGTTATTCAGGCGAGGATCCACACTAACTCCCGTCATTGGGCCCCTGCGTCTATCATTAATGAAAAGACTGTGAGGAGCTCCTCAAACAAAAGATATAATGATATAATTTTGGCAACAATAACTCCATCTCCAGACTAGAAGAAAGGGCTTTTTCCCAACCCAGTATTCACCTTTTAGTCTGGCATATGGTATGTCCTCCTTCCTAAGTGCCTACTCCACATAAAGTTAAGTGTGCTACCTGCCAAAAATTAGGGCAGTGTAAAAGGGATCAAAATCTAAAATTTTTAACATATGCATTAAACCCAAACACTTTACAGCATGTGTCAAACTTTTCCCAACATCTATAAGCAGTTACAAATATCATTAGATCAATTTCGGTAGGAGTACAATGACATACATTGATGTTATCAAATAACACCAGTTCCAGTCTCTGAGCAACAGTGACAGGAACCCCCAATTTTCCCCCTTCTTAAGTGAAGAGAGGTTAATATTTTAATTAAAATGAGTTCTGTGTCCCAAAGTTTAAAGCCGTCTGATGTTTAGTCTGCAACTCAGCTCCAAAGCAGACCAGAGTTCAAGCTGCAGAAGCAGTTTAGCATTTGTGCTCCAGGACAGGTGGGGGAACCTGGGTGAGGCGAGTTCGATTCAGCTACATGAAGCACATCCTGGCACTTATGTCCGCCGGGTCGCCCTGGACTCTGGAGGCAGGATGACCCTCTGCAGAGTGGTGTAACTGGTTTTGTTAGCAGGCACTCCTTTCCTTGGGAGCAGGGAAGACCAGACCAAGAACCTCTCCTCAATCATCTCTGGAAGTCTGGCACTCCTCTGTGTCCGCAGCCTCGACATCACGTCCAGAATTTATTTTCTTTCTGTGAAAAAAGCACAAACACATCCTCGACCCCAAATATATATACAGGTCGGGTTTTTTCATAATGCATTGCAAGGGCTTTTTCACCTTGTCTTATCAAAGGTAAGCTTGGTGTCATCAAGACAGATCCGTTTGCATCAGGATCTGCTGGCAACTTTTATGAGTTGCTTTGAAGGAGCCTTGTTATGCTCCATAATTTTTATTATTGTTAGCCATATATGCAGTTCCTCCATTGGAAGAGCCATTTGTAAAATTTAGCATAAAATCATTTAAGGGATTTTTTGCTATAACATTAGCAAGATACAGGTGCATAAATGGTAGCAGTGATCTGGGAAAAGACCATTGTTTTTGGCCTTTGAATTTAGCAAAGGCAATTGTCCAGGAATCAATCTTAAAATTATCAATAAATCTACTGTTTAGTATAAGAAACATTGATCATAGTCAATATTTTGTTAAACCATTATCCAGATTCTATCCTGTCCTTTTATATCAGACAGGCTACTGGTTTAAATTAAGAGTTTAATATCTTAACTAGCAAAACTGAGAAGATTTAGCCATAAGCAACATGTTTTATAAAGCTGTTGGATAATAAGTTTTACATCTAATATACACACTTGCCATAGCTGAATTATGATTAATATACTGTATTTGTTGATTATTGTATACTTTATCTGTGGATTTATACTTTACCTGCTTGAGTACCTGTTAGGCAGCTGTTTTAAGCTCTCTATTGGAAACTGTTTTTTGTAAGAATTTTACCTAGCAGCTCAAGGTCTCCCATAAGAATATTATCACTAGAGCTTTAACCATTGGACATCCAAACAAAGTTTGTAAGCTATCCTCTTTTTTTTTAGTTTTTTTTTTATATTGGAAAAAAATAAATTTCTGCCTCCTCCCCGCCTCCCATTTCCCTCCCCCTCCCCCACTCCTCCCCCCTCCCCCCTACTCCCCCTCAATATCCAGACTGAAGAGCAGTCAGGCTTCCCTGCCCTGTGGAAAGTTCAAAGTCCTCCCCCCCCTCAATCCTCGTCTAGAAAGGTGATCATCCAAACTGGCTAGGCTCCCACAATGCCAGGACATGAAGTAGGATCAAAACCCAGTGCCATTGTTCTTGCCTTGTCAGCAGCCCTCATTGTCTGCCAAATTCAAGGAGTCCGGTTTTATCCCATGCTTTTTCAGTCACAGTCCAGCTGGCCTTGGTGGGCTCCCAATGGATCAGCCCCACTGTCTCTGTGGGGGGGTGCATCCCTTGTGGTCCTGACATCTTTGCTCGTATTCTCCCTCCTTCTGCTCCTCATTGGAATATTGGGAGCTCAGCCCGGTGCTCCAGTGTGGGTCTCTGTCTCTATCTCCATCCTTTGTCAGATAAAGGTTCTTTATTTATCTCTAGAAACCAATTATGAGTGAGTACATCCCATGTTCATTTTTTGGGTCTGTGTTACCTCACTCAGGATAGTGTTTTCTATTTCCATCCATTTGCATGCAAAATTCGCGAAGTCATTGTTTTTTACCGCTGAGTAGTATTCTAATGTGTATATATTCCAAACTTTCTTCATCCATTCTTCCAATGAAGGGCATCTAGGTTGTTTCCAGGTTCTGGCTATTACAAATAATGCTGCTATGAACATAGTTGAACAAATGTCCTTGTCATAAGATCGAGCATCCCGTGGGTATATTCCCAAGAGTGGCATTGCTGGGTCCATGGGTAGGTTGATCCCGAATTTCCTGAGAAACCGCCACACTGCTTTCCAAAGTGGTTGTTCAAGTTTGCATTCCCACCAGCAATGGATGAGGGTACCCCTTTCTCCACAGCCTCTCCAGCAAAGGCTATCTTTGGTGTTTTTGATTTTAGCCATTCTGACAGGTGTAAGATGATATCTCAATGTTGTTTTGATTTGCATTTCCCTGATTGCTAAGGAGGCTGAGCATAACCTTAAGTGTCTTTGGGCCATTTGAACTTCCTCTGTTGAGAATTCTCTCTTCAGATCAGTGCCCCATTTTTTAATTGGGTTAATTAGTATTTTAAAGTCTAGTTTCTTGAGTTCTTTATATATTTTGGAGATCGGACCTTTGTCTGTTGCGGGGCTGGTGAAGATCTTCTCCCAGTCAGTGGGTTGCCTTTTTGTCTTAGTGACAGTGTCCTTTGCTTTACAGAAGCTTCTCAGTTTCAGTAGGTCCCATTTATTCAATGTTGCCCTTAATGACTGTGCTGCTGGGGTTGTACCTAGGAAGCGATCGCCTGTGCCCATCTGTTGTAGGGTACTTCCCACTTTCTCTTCTATCAGGTTCAGTGTGTTCAGATTGATATTGAGGTCTTTGATCCATTTGGACTTGAGTTTTGTGCATGGTGATAGATATGGATCTATTTTCATTCTTCTACAGGTTGACATCCAGTTGTGCCAGCACCATTTGTTGAAGATGCTTTCTTTCTTCCATTGTATACTTTTAGCACCTTTATCAAAAATGAGGTGTTCATAGGTTTGTGGGTTAAGATCCGGGTCTTCTATTCGATTCCATTGGTCGACTTCTCTGTTTTTATGCCAATACCACACTGTTTTCATTACTGAAGCTCTGTAGTAGAGTTTGAAGTCAGGGATGGTAATGCCTCCAGAAGTTCCTTTATTGTATAAGATTGTTTTGGCTATCCTGGGTTTTTTGTTTTTCCATATAAAGTTTATTATTGTCCTCTCAAGATCAGTGAAGAATTTTGATGGGATCTTGATGGGGATTGCATTGAATCTATAGATTGCCTTTGGTAGGATTGCCATTTTTACTATGTTGATCCTCCCAATCCAGGAGCAAGGGAGATCCTTCCATTTTCTGGTATCTTCATCAATTTCTTTCTTCAATGCCTTAAAGTTCTTGTCAAATAGATCTTTCACTTCTTTGGTTAGAGTTACCACGAGATATTTTATGCTGTTTGTGGCTATCGTGAAAGGAGAAGCTTCTCTTATTTCCCTCTCTGCTTCCATATCCTTTGTGTATAGGAGGGCGACTGATGTTTTGGAGTTGATCTTGTACCCGGCCACATTACTAAAGGTGTTTATCAGCTGTAAGAGTTCTTTGGTGGAGTTTTTGGGGTCGCTTATGTATACTATCATATCATCTGCAAATAACGAAAGTTTAACTTCTTCCTTTCCAATTCGAATCCCCTTGATCCCCTTATGTTGTATTATTGCTATTGCTAAAACTTCAAGCACTATGTTGAAGAGTTACGGAGAGAGTGGACAGCCTTGTCGTGTTCCTGATTTTAGCGGGATGGCTTTGAGATTCTCTCCGTTTAGTTTGATGTTAGCTGTCGGCTTGCTGTAAATAGTTTTTATTATATTTAGGTATGACCCTTGTATCCCTAATCTCTCCAAGACTTTTATCATAAAGGGATGTTGAATTTTTTCAAAAGCTTTTTCAGCATCTAAAGAAATGATCATATGGTTTTTTTCAGTTTATTTATATGGTGGATTACATTGATAGATTTTCGTATGTTGAACCAGCCTTGCATCTCTGGGATGAAGCCTAATTGATCATAATGGATAATTTTTCTAATGTGTTCTTGGATATGGTTTGCCAGTATTTTGTTGAGGATTTTTGCGTCGATGTTCATTAGTGAGATTGGCCTGTAATTCTCTTTCTTGGTTGAGTCTTTGTGTGGTTTTGGTATCAGAGTGACTGTAGCTTCATAAAAGGTATTTGGCAATGACTCTTCTGTTTCTATATTGTGAAATACATTAAGGAGTATAGGTATTAGGTCTTCTTGGAAGTTCTGGTAGAATTCCGCATTGAATCCATCTGGTCCTGGACTTTTTTTGGTAGGGAGGTTTTTGATAACAGCTTCTAATTCTTCGCGACTCACAGGTCTATTTAAATTGTTCACCTGGTCCTGATTTAGCTTTGGTATATGGTATTTATCTAAAAAAGTGTCCATTTCTTTTACATTTTCCAGTTTTGTGGCATACAGGTTTTTGTAGTAAGATCTAATGATTCTCTGAATTTCCTCTATGTCTGTGGTTATGTCCCCCTTTTCATTTCTGATCTTATTAATTTGCATATTCTCTCTCTGCCGTTTGATTAGTTTGGATAGGGGTTTATCAATTTTGTTGATTTTTCTCCAGGAACCAGCTTTTTTTTCATTGATTCTTTGGATTGTTTTCTATGTTTCTATTTTGTTGATTTCTGCCCTCAGTTTGACTATTTCCAGCCATCTACTCCTCCTAGGTGAGTCTGCTTCTTTTTTTTCTAGAGCTTTCAGGTGGGCTGTTAAATCTCCAATGTGAGCTTTCTCTGTTTTCTTTAAGTGGGCACTTAATGCTATGAACTTTCCCCTTAGGACTGCTTTCATCGTGTCCCATAAGTTTGAGTAGGTTGTTTCTTTATTTTCATTTAATTCAAGGAAGACTTTAATTTCTTTCTTTATTTCTTCTTTGATCCAGGTGTGGGTCAATAGTTGACTGTTCAGTTTCCATGAGTTTGTAGGCTTTCTGTGGGTAGCATAGTTGTTGAATTCTAACTTTAGTCCATGGTGATCTGATAAGACACAGGAGGTTACGAATATTTTTTTGTAACTGCGTAAATTTGCTTTGTTACCGAGGATGTGGTCAATTTTCGAGAAGGTTCCATGAGCTGCAGAGAAGAAGGTATATTCTTTCCCATTTGGGTGGAATGATCTATAGATGTCTGTTAAGTCCATTTGATTCATTACCTCCATTAATTCTCTTATTTTTCTGTTAGGTTTCTGTCTGATTGACCTGTCCATTGGTGAAAGAGGAGTGTTGAAATCTCCTACTATTAGTGTGTGTGGTTTGATGGCATCCTTGAGTTTTAGTAATGTTTCTTTTATGTACGTGGGTGCTTTTATATTAGGGGCATAGATATTCAGGATTGAGACTTCATCCTGATGAATTGTTCCTGTTATGAGTATAAAATGTCCTTCTCCATCTCTTCTGATTGATTTAAGTTTGAAGTCAACTTTGTTAGAAATTAGTATGGCCACACCTGCTTGTTTCTTAGGACCATTTGCTTGATAATCCTTTTCCCATCGCTTTACTCTAAGTAGGTGCCTGTCTTTGTGGTTGAGGTGTGTTTCTTGTAAACAGCAGAATGTTGGATCCTGTTTGCGTATCCAATCTCTTAGCCTGTGCCTTTTTATAGGTGAGTTGAGTCCATTGACATTAAGGGATATTAATGACCAGTGGTTGTTAACTCTGGTCAGATTTTTAGTCATAGAGTTTGTTTGCCTTCTTTGAGTTGCACCAGTGAAGGGAGTCTAGGTGTTTGAGTTATTGTGGTCATTATTGAGCTCCTTGGTTTGTGGTTTTCCTTCTAATACTTTCTGTAAGGCTGGATTTGTGGCTACATATTGTTTAAATTTGTTTTTATCCTGGAAAATTTTGTTTTCTCCATTTATAGTGAACGAAAGCTTGGCTGGGTATAGTAGTCTGGGCTTGCATCCATGTTCTCTTAGCTTCTGCAGTACATCTATCCAGGACCTTCTGGCTTTCATGGTTTCCATAGAGTAGTCAGGTGTAAGTCTGATAGGTTTACCTTTATAAGTAACTTGGCCTTTTTCCTTTGCAGCCCTTAATATTCTTTCTTTATTGTATATGCTTTGTGTTTTGATTATTATATGGCGAGGGGATGTTCTTTTTTGATCCAGCCTATTTGGTGTTCTGTATGCTTCTTGAATCTTTATAGGTATATCTTTCTTTAGGTTGGGAAAGTTTTCTTCTATAATTTTATTAAATATATTTTCTGGACCGTTGAGCTGCATTTCTCCTTCTTCGACTCCAATTATTCTCAGGTTTGGTCTTTTTATTGTGTCCCAGATTTCCTGAACGTTTTGTGATGAGAGCTTGTTGGATTTTCTGTTTTCTTTGATCAGTACGTTCATTTTCTCTATGGTATCTTCAGCGTCTGAGATTCTTTCTTCAATCTCTTGTATTCTGTTGGCAGTACTTGTCTCTGTAATTCCCGTTCGTTTACCCAGGTTTTCCATCTCCATCCTTCCCTCGGTTTGTGTTTTCTTCATTACTTCCATTTCATTCTTCAAGTCTTGAACCGCTTCTCTTACCTGTTTGATTGCCTTTTCTTGTTTCTCTTGGTTTTCTTGGGTATCTTTGAGCGATTTATTCATTTCCTCTACCTTTTTGTTTGTCATCTCTAATTGTTTGTGGCAGTTTTTCACCTCCTGTTTAAGATCTTCTATTATTTTCATATAATTCACTTTTGAGTCGATTTCTTCTAATTCTTCTGGAGTAGGGTGTACAATTCTCTTATTTCGGGATCCCTGGATTCTGGTGATGACATGTTGCCTTTCAGGTTGTTGGGGGAATTCTTGCATTGGCACCTTCCCATCTCTTCCTTCAAATGGAGCCTGGAGAGGCCTGGTGTCTTGGTCCAGTCTTTGCTGTGACTGACTCTCTGGGTGTATCTTTTCAGTGTAGAAGCAGGAACCGACCCGTCCAGATGGAACTCCTCAGCACCACAACTCGGACGCCAATCGGACGTGGGAGGCGGCACTGGGTCCAGGAGACCACTGGAGGCCCTGGGGCACCTTCTATAGGTGCCCGAGCTCCCTTACAGGGAACCTTGAGACCTGCCTGGAAGGCAGGCACTCCCGGCTAGCTCTGGATGGGTACCTTAGTGTAGGAGCTTAAAACCGGTTTCAGCACTGGTGTGAGCAGAAGGCAAGGCATGGTTGTGGGGTGTTGCGCTGGGGGGTTGGGTCGTGCCTAAGGAAGACAGCCCTGCAGAAGGAGCTGGGGGATGGGAGTTTGTGCTCGCTTCTGAGACACACCGCCCCTGAATAGGAGACACTCACCCGTCCAGATGGAACTCCAAAGCACCTAGGCAGGGCCGCCTGGTAGCCCAAAGATCCGGGGACGAGAGGAAGGCCATGGGAGGCGGCGCTGGGTGGGGCAGACCACTGGAGGCCCTGGGGCACCTTCTATATGTGCCCGAGCTCCCTTACAGGGAACCTTGAGACGTGCCTGGAAGGCAGGGTCTCCCGGCTAGCTCTCTATTTGTACTTATTGTATATAAATTTGTAGTAGGTTTAGAACTTTCTTACTTAAACAAAAGGGGGAGGTGTTGCGGGAGGTCCTTCTGCCCCTCCAACCAATAGCTGCTGAGATACCAGCCCATTAGGCTGTGGTTTCTCTCCCTTTAAAAGAAGCGGCTATTTCCTTCTGCTCTCTCTTCACTTCCTGCTCCCATGGAGACAAGACTCCCTTCTTCGTTGTGCAGATGGCTGTTGTCCATGACGGTGGTCTTTAAGTTTTTTCCTTTTTAAATAAATAACACCCTATTAATAATAACTCCAAACTGGTGTGGCATTGTTCGTGACTTACGCCTTCATTATGCTGTACAGTTAGTTAGTTAGATTAAAAGGGGCCTCCTGTGAACTGGGGTGGGGTGTGGCTTCTCAGGTCACATCAGGTCAGGGAGGGGCTGAGGAGTGTCCCACTGGCCGTTACAATAGGCACCAGTCAGATGTTAATGTCAGGGCCTGAGAGTTCCTCAAAGGAAATGAATGGAGACCCTTGCTCACCAAAAAAACGCCTGACCTTGGAAAAGGACTTGTGGAAAGCAGGCACTTGAAACTGTGGTTTCACATCTTACCAGAAAGCTCCCTCTCAGAAGGGAAAGTCACCATGATATCTTACTCTTTGCCCAAGGATACCCTACCATTCTGATCATTCTTACTGAATTAAGTCTTCTACTGCAAATAAATAAATAATAGAAGACTTAACTCAGTAAGTCTTCTACTTACTGAATTAACAAAGAGTGAGTAATTAAGTAAGCAAATATGTGGATGGATGAACAAACAAATAAATACAAAGTTCGCTGATGTTTGGTTTCATAATGAATCTCTCTCACACACACATATACACACACAAACAAACAAAAAGTAAATATACAAAAAAAGGAAGCATAACACGTTTACTCAGGGGGCAGAGTGAACTCTGAAAGTTTTCCAGGTAGGGCTATATAGAGAAATGTTCCTTGTCGGGCTGCAGAGATAGTTTAGGTTCAATTCCCAGCATCTACATGGCAGCTCACAGTTGTCTGTAATCCAGATGCCTGAGAGCCATGGCAAACACAAATGCACATGAGATAAAAATAAATAAATTTTTTAAAGGAAGAGATTGGGGGGGGAGAGAGACAGAATATAAGAACAAACTGAGAAACAAGGAAATATAGTGCTGGCCGGCTGGCTGGCTGGCTTGCTTTCAGTTCCCTGACAGAAATAAGCACATTATGGAGAATCCACAAAGTTGTTACACTATGTGGGTGTAATGAGGAGAGATTGTGAGTGAGTGTGTCCTTTCAGAACAAAGTTAATCCCATAGTTGATGAAATTCATTATCCCAAAACTTCAGCAGAATTTATCCCAAGCTTGCAAATGTGTGGTCGGCATGTGACAGGTTGGGCTGGAGATGCTGAGAACTGGGGTTCACCCAGGGGAGCCCTCAATGCAAGAGCAGACACTCATTCCCGTGAAGAGTTAGGGAAGGATGGAGGGAAGGAGGGAGGGAGTGATCATTCATTCCTATACTCAAGTTTAAGGAAAGATGAATGGCTATGGAGAGACCACTCACAGATATGAAAAATCTTTTCCTAAAAATCAAATTTCTCAATCAGTATGCAACTGCTGTGGTGCTTCTCCTAGATAGAGCAACACACACACACACCCACACACACAGACACACACACAAAATGATTCCTTGATCTAGAGACACGGGAATGGGACACGGCCACCTCGAATCACAGTATTCATCAGAGCATGAAAAGAGTGTAAAAAGGACACTAAAGGAGAGATAATTCTGGTCCTTACTTCCTCCTTCCTTCCTTCCTTCCTTCCTTCCCTCAGGGTTGGTGTGTGTGGGGTCGGTGCATGCCTTTAATCTCTGCTCACACACAGATCTCTGTAAGCTCAAGGATGGCCTGATTTACAGAGTGAGTTTTAGGACAGCCCAAGATACACAAATAAACCATTTCTTAAAAAACAAAACAGCAAAAGAAAGAAAGAAAGAAAGGAAGAAAGAAAAGAAAGGAAAAAGACAAAAGAAGAAGAAAGAAAAAAGAAAAAAATTGCAGTCTCTTCCTACTCTCTCATCCATTGGCTCTTAAAGAGCTCTCAGGCTGAACTGCAGACCAGGGTGTTTTTATAACTGGGAAGCCAGAAACCTTAGGGGGGTCACAGGAGGACTGACTGCAGCACTTGATGCCTCAACCCTGCTAATGGCTGTAATATGGGCTTTGGAAGAGCACTACTCCCCTTTCACTATTACTACAGCTACACAACAAAAAGAACTGGGGGGAGGGGGGATGTTGTGCAGTGCTAGTATTGAAATCTCACTGACACCTTCCGCACTTCCTTGTCAATTCCCGAATTTGTCAAATCAACTATCGTGAATCTTTGGTGTGGATTGGCCCTTTATGAACTCAGAGAAACAAGACAGGCCTATTGCATCCCAGAAACCTCCCAGTTCCTGAGGCCTAGCCCTGGAAGTCTCAAAGCCATCACATCCAGAAATCTCTCCAGTCCCTGCTAGTGGTGAACTCACTTCGTCTTCCTCCCTCTGGCCTCTCCACGATCTCCATTCTCTACACAACATGTCTAGAAGCGAATCTTATAGGCACTGAGTGAGTGTGTCTTGAGGGCATTTGGCGTTTCTAGGACACGAGTGACATAACAAATTACGAAATCTCTCCGGGATACCATAGAATTTCCAGAGAAGGGACTGCTGATGTCGTGATGCACGGCCTTTACTTCCTTGCTAATATTTCTCCCCAAGCTGACAGACCGACCCACTGACCGAAACCTGAGGTTTCCTTTCTAGGATTCTCTCTTCGACACAGAGGAAACCATTCAGGATCTCCTCCTGCCAAAACAAGAAATTTCTCTCTGCTTCATTAAATCTTTTCACTACTTCCTTCACGGAATGACCGACCCTTCCTCCCTCTCCTGAACAGATATACATCCTCAGTAATATGAGAAATTAGGCCAGGAGGACACGGAGGATGAGGGTTTAGTCCTCTGAAGTGAAAGAGCACTTAGGGAAGGCTAAACTTAATGGAACTTGACTCTGAGTGGCAAGAGATGAATAGCTGCTGCCAAGGCACAGATACAGGCATCGGGCTGAGGCACCAACTTGGTGGCTCTCGGTATTCTCCTGCATCATCAAAGCTGTGAGGGAAACTCAACCCAAAGGAGGGCCCGTGTTCAAAGGGAGAGGGAATTTTCTAGGACAGCACTGGTTTCTTTTTCATGTTTTTTTTTAACTCAGACAAAACTTCACCAAAAGTATGTTACTGTGTTGGAGGTCATTAAGTTACTTAGTTAGTATAATGCTATTTGGCTGAGATAGATTATAAGGTTGATGGGGAGTTATTTTTGAGAAGATTGTGTGCTAGCTTCTCATTCTCATTCTAAAGTGGTCAACTTTAAAATGAACTCCTTAAAATGCAATCTCTATGGCTAGGAATACACAGTGAATCATGACTTGCCATATGTAAGAGCACAGCAGCTCTGGAGATGTCACTCTGGGGATGCGGCACTTCTGAATGAACTTTCCCCAGTCTAATTTCTTAGGATGCAGTCTCATTTTTTTCTTTTTTCTTTCTTTCTTTTTTTTAACACTGCTTATGACTGTAGTTGCAGTCTCATATATATATTATATATATATATATATATATATATATATATATATATTTATCTTACATATGCCTCGACCTGACAGGTCGACCAGTTGGCTCTCTTTGCACTGTCTCTTTTCCCTAAACTAAAAGCGGGTGGACCAGGTATCAGAAAAAGTGTTTGGCCTTAAAATGCTAAGTACCCAGGTCGACCAGTTGGGCTCATGAACGTGGGTCGACCAGTTATCCTTTTCCATGTCTTGATTGACTAATGTAATTTTTAAATGTGTCTGTCTGTTTGTTTTTCTGTTGTTCCTTTCTCTATGCCAACCCGCCCTACTCACTCTTTTCATTTTTTTATGTATTTATTTAATAATTTATCTATTTATTTATTCATCTATCTATCTATCTAAGCATCCATCCATCCATCTCTCCAGAGGGGACGAGGTGAGAGTAAGGTGCCCAGTGGTCATCCAGTGTAAATAAATAAGGGAGGGAATAAATAGCTGAATATTAGTTCATTCGAAAAATATTAAAACTGTTCAAGTCGAAAACAATTGCTTTCTTTTCTGTTTGCCAAGAGATCTGACTGACTGCAATTTGGAAAGAAGAATGCGCTGCTAGATAGAAACCTCCCTCCTGCTTTTGATGGGGTGGCTGAGTGAACGTGGGTGGGTCGAACAGTTTCCATGTTTTGTCTTTTATGGATTGAATGGATGTGTCTCATTTTTTTATGACTTCTTGTGTATTTCTTTGCTTCCTTACTTATGTATTAACTTACTTCTTTAAAAAATGACCCACCTAATTATTTACTTACATTTTCATATGTTCCTTATTCACTTCCTTATCTTCTTTCATATATCTGTTTATCTGATCATTTATTTACTTATTGAATATTCCAATTATTACTCATTTTTATTTATTTATTCGTTCTTTGTCTATTTTTATGTAGGTATTTATTTACTTACTTTTTTTTTTACTTTTTAAAATTTTTTTCTTTCTTTGGAAATGTGGATCACTTATTTCCTTCCTTCCTTCCTTCCTTCCTTCCTTCCTTCCTTCCTTCCTTCCTTCCTTCTTTCCTTCCTTCTTTCTGTCTCCTGACTGTCACTGACTATCTCAATTGATCTGGGTGAGTGTCAGCAAAGCAGCTCCTGAAATGGAATTTGAAGAAGGGATAGATAGATAGATAGATAGATAGATAGATAGATAGATAGATGGGATGCGCACACGATCGCACAAAAACAGGCACACACACATGCAAGCATGGGCATGACATGCACAGATGGGGGGGTTCCAATGTTTTCAGAGGAAGGTGATCACTTGTAATAATAAATGTGCTGATAAATAAGGGTGGAAATAGTTGAATCATTAAAAGTCTTCAAATAAATAAAAAGCAATTTCATTTCTCTCTCTCTCTCTCTATCTCACCATATAAAAGCACATCTGAACTGACTTCAACATACAAAAGAAGAAGAAACAAAGAAGGAAGATATCCCGGCTGGACAGGATCTAATCTGAGATGAGCATAAATTCATCGAATGGCTGCCAACAGCATTTCACTGAGAAGAGATTCCACATTTTATGCTGTACAGTTAGTTAGTTAGTTAGTTAGTTAGTTAGTTAGTTAGTTAGATTAAAAGGGGCCTCCTGTGAACTGGGTTGGGGTGTGGCTTCTCAGGTCACGTCAGGTCAGGGAGGGGCTGAAGAGTATCCCATTGGCCTTGACAATAGGCACCAATCAGAGTTAATGTCAGGGCCTGAGAGTTCCTCAAAGGGAATGAATGAAGACCATTGCTCAGCTAAAAAACACCTGAAATTGGAAAAGGACTTGTTGAAAGCAGGCACTTGAAACTGTGGTTTCACATCTTACCAGAAAGCTCCCTCTCAGAAGGGAAAATCACCATGATATCTTACTCTTTGCCCAAGGATACCCTACCATTCTGATCATTCTTACTGAATTAAGATTTCTACTGAAAATAAATAAGTAATAGAAGACTTAAATCAGTATGTCTTCTACTTAATGAATAAACTAAGAGTGAGTAAGTAAGTAAGCAAATATGTGGATGGATGAACAATCAAATAAATACAAAGTTCGCTGACATTTGGTTTCATAATAATAAATCTCTCTCTCTCTTCCACACACACACACACAACAAACAAACAAAACTAAATATACAATAAAAGGAAGCATAACACGTTTACTCAGGGGGCAGAGTGAACTCTGAAAGTTTTCTAGGCAGGGCTATATAGAGAGATGTTCCATGTCGGGATGCAGAGATAGTTATTTTCAATTCCAGGCATCTACACGGCAGCTCACAGCTGTCTGTAATCCAGGAGCCTGAGAGCCATGGCAAAAACATAAATGCACATAAGTTAAAAATAAATAAATTTTTTAAAGAAGAGATTGGGGTGGAGAGCGACAGAATATAAGAACAAACTGAGAAACAAGGAAAGATAGTGCAGGCTGGCTGGCCTCTGGCTGGCTGGCTGGCTTGCTTTCAGTTCCCTGACAGAAACAAGCACATTATGAAGGAACCACAAAGTTGTGGGTGAAATGAGGAGAGATTGTGAATGAGTGTGTCCTGTCAGAACAAAGTTAGTCCCATAGTTGATGAAATTCATTATCCCAAAACTTCAGCAGAATATATCCCAACCTTGCAAATGTGCAGTCAGCATGTGACAGGTTGGGCTGGAGATGCTGAGAACTGGGGTTTACCCAGAGGAGCCCTCAATGCAAGAGCAAACACTCATTCCCGTGAAGATTGAGGGAGGGAGGGATCATTCATTCCTATACTCAAGTTTAAGGAAAGAAGAATGGCTATGGAGAGACCACTCACAGATATGAAAAATCTTTTCCAAAATATCAAATTTCTCAATCAGTATGAAACTGCTGTGGTGATTCTCCTAGATAGAGCAACACACACACACACACACACACACACACACACACACACAAACACTGATTCCTTGATCTATAGCCACAGGAATGGGACACGGCCAACTTGAATCACAATATTCATCAGAGCATGAGAAGAGAGTAAAAAGGACACAAAAGTAGAGATTATTTGTGGTCCTTCCTTCCTTCCTTTCTTCCTTCCCTCAGGATGTGACTGACAGATGAGACTTTGTCCAAGCATGTTATGAATTGCCAGATTTAGTTTCCCCCTCTGCAGGTATTAGTTAGTAAGTAAGTCCTCCCTTCTTTCTGTAGGAAGGTGGTGCATGTCTCTCAGAAGTTACCTGGTTCCCTCTGCAAAAGGTAACCCAGGAGAAAGCTTTCTAAGCCTTATTCAGAGCTATAGAGGATGCACCGTGACTTCAGAGACCTCATGGATGATAGGGGTGGGTGCTTGATGCTTCAGACTCATATCATTGAAGGGCAGAACATAGTCTGGATTCACAAACATTCACAACAGAGAGCCATCCTCACTTACTAACAGCCCAGGACACCCAGAGATAACAAGAAATTGCAGTCTCAGCCGGGCTGTGGTGTGTGGGGGTCGGTGCATGCCTTTAATCTCTGCTCACACACAGATCTCTGTGAGCTCAATGATGGCCTGATTTACAGAGTGAGTTTTAGGACAACCCAAGATACACAAAGAAACCCTTTCTTGAAAAAAAAAAAAAATGAAAGAAAGAAAGTTAGAAAGAAAGAAAGAAAGAAAGAAAGAAAGAAAGAAAGGAAAGGATAAAGACAAAAGAAGGAGAAAGAAAAAAGAAAAAAATTGCAGTCTCTTCCTACTCTCTCATCCATTGGTTCTTAAAGAGCTCTAATGCTGAACTAGAGACCAGGGTGTCATTTATAACTGGGAAGCCAGAAACCTTAGGGGGGTCACAGGAGGACTGACTGCAGCACTTGATGCCTCAACCCTGCTAATGGCTGTAATACTGGCTTTGGCAGAGCACTACTCCCCTTTCTATATTATTACTGCTACACAACAAAAAGGACTTTGGGGGGAGGGGGGATGATGTGCAGTGCTGGTATTGAAATCTCACTGACACCTTCCGCACTCCTTGTCAATTCCCGACTTTGTCAAATCAACTATCCTGAATCTTTGTTGTGGGTTGGCCATTTAGGAACTCAGAGAAACAAGACAGGCCTATTGCATCCCAGAAACCTCCCAGTTCCTGAGCCCTAGCCCTGGAAGTCTCAAAGCCATCACATCCAGTAATCTCTCCAGTCCCTGCTAGTGGTGAACTCACTTCATCTTCCTCCCAATGGCCTCTCCACGCTCTCCATTCTCTAGACAACATGTCTAGAAGTGAGTCTTATAGGCACAGAGAGAGTGTGTCTTGAGGGCAGTTGGTTTTTCTAGGACATGAGTGACATCACAAAATCTGAGAGCTCGCCGGGATACTGTAGAATTTCCAGAGAAGGGACTGCTTATGTCGTGAGGCACCCCCTTTACATCCTTGCTAATATTTCTCCCCAAACTGAATGACCGACCGACCGACAGACCGGAACCTGAGGTTTCCTTTCCAGGAGTCTCTCCTGCGACACAGAGGGAGCCATTCAGGATCTCCTCCTGCCAAAACCAGAAATTTCTCTCTGCTTCATTAAAATCTTTTCACTACTTCCTTCACCGAATGACCGACCCTTCCTCCCTCTCCTGAACAGATATTCATCCTCAGTAATATGAGAAATTAGGCCAGGAGGACATGGAGGATTATGGTTGAGTCCTCTGAAATATAGGAGCACTTAGGGAAGGCTAAACTTAATGGAACTTGACTCTGAGTGGCAAGAGATGAATAGCTGCTGCCAAGGCACAGATACAGGCATCGGGCTGAGGCACCAACTGGGTGGCTCTCGGTATCCTCCTGCATCATCAGAGCTGTGTGGGAAACTCAGCCCAAAGGAGGGGCTGTGTTCAAAGGGGAGAGGAATTTTCTAGGACAGCACTGTTTTCTTTTTTCATGTTTTTTTAACTCAGACAAAACTTCACCCAAAGTATGTTACAGGGTTGGAGGTCATTAAGTTACTTAGTTAGTCTAATGCTGTTGGGCTGAGATAGAGTATAAGGTTGATTGGGAGTTATTTTTGAGAAGATTGTGTGCTAGCTTCTCATTAAGTCTGATTCTAAAGTGGTCAACTTTAAAATGAACTCCTTAAAATGCAATCTCTATGGCTAGGAATACACAGTGCATCATTCCTTGCCATATGTAAGAGCACAGCAGATCTGGAGATGTCACTCTGGGGATGCGGCACTTCTGAATTAACTTTCCCCAGTCTACTTTCTTAGGATGCAGTCTCATTTTTTTCTTTGTTTCTTTCTTTCTTTTTTTAACACTGCTTATGACTGTAGTTGCAGTCTCATATATATATATATATATATATATATATATATATATATATTTATCATACATATGCCTTGACCAGACTGGTCGACCAGTTGGCTCTCTGTGCACTCTCTCTTTTCACTAAACTAGAAGCGGGTCGACCAGTTATCCAATAAAGTGTTTGGCCTTAAAATGCTAAGTACCCAGGTTGACCAGTTGGCCTCGTGAATGTTTATCGCCAGTTGTCTATTTCCATGTCTTGATTGACTAATGTCATTTTTAAATGTGTCTGTTGGTTTGTTTATCTGTTGTTCCTTTCTCTATCCCAACCAGCCCTACTCACTCTTTTTATTTATTTTTTTATTTATTTATTTATTTATTTATTTATCTATTTATTTATCTATCTCTTTATTTATCTATCTATCTATCTATTTATCTATCTATCCATCCATCCACATGGGAGGAGGTGAGAGGAATGTGCCTGGTGGTCATCCAGGGGTAAATAAATAAGGCTGGGAATAAATAGCTGAATATTAATTCATTTGTATAATATTAAAACAGTTGAAGTCAAAACAATTACTTCCTTTTCTGTTTGACCAGAGGTCTGACTGACTGCAACTTGGAAAGAAGAAGGCACTGCTGCACAGAGACCTCCCTCCTGCTTTGGGTTGGGTGGCTGAGTGAACGTAGGTGGGTCCACCAGTTTCCATGTTTTGTCTTTTATTTATTGAATGGATGTGTCTCATTTTTTTCATGTCTTCTTGTGTATTTCTTTGCTTCCTTCCTTATCTATTTACTTACTTCTTTAAAAAATGACCCACCTAGTTATTTACTTACTTTTTCGTACATTCCTTACTTCACTTCCTTATCTTCTTTCATATATCTGTTTATCTGCTCATTTATTTACTTATGAAATATTCCAATTATTACTTATTTTTATTCATTTATTCGTTCTTTATCTATTTTTATTTAGGTATTTACTTATTTTCTTATTTTTTTTTACTTTTTAAAATTTTTTTCTTTCTTTGGAAATGTGGATCATTTTCTTCCTTCCTTCCTTCCTTCCTTCCTTCCTTCCTTCCTTCCTTCCTTCCTTCCTTCCTTCCTTCCTTCCTTCTTTCTGTCTCCTGACTGTCACTGGCTATCTCAATGATTCTGGGTGAGTGTCAGCAAAGCAGCTCCTGAAATGGAATTTGATGCAGGGATAGATAGATAGATAGATAGATAGATAGATAGATAGATAGATAGATAGATGGGATGTGCACATGCTCGCACACACACATACACACACACACACCTATGCACTCACGTGCATGACATGTACAGATGGGGGGGTTCCAATGTTTTTAGAGGAAGGTGCTCACTGGTAATAATAAATGTGCTGATAAATAAGGCTGAAAATAGCTGAATCATTAAAAGTCTTCAAATAAATAAAAAGCAATTCCATTTTCTCTCCATCTCCCTCTCTCTCTCTCTCTCTCTCTCACCATATACCAGCACATCTGAACTGACTGCATCATAAAAAGAAGAAGAAACACGAAGGGATGTCCCTTCTGGACAGGAGCTGATCTGAGATATCCTGCTGGACAGGATCTGATCTGAGATGAGCATAAATTCATCGAATGGCTGCCAAGCATTTCGTGGAGATTCCACATTTTTGTGTACGTTAGTTAGTTGGATAGATTAAAGGGACCTCCTTAACTGGGGGGGGGGCTCTCGGTCAGTCGGTGGAGGGGCTGGGAGGTCCATTGGCCTTGACATGCACCGTAGATGTTAAGTCGGTCCTGAGAGTTCATAAAGGGAATGAATGGGACCCTTGCTCACATAAAAATGCCTGACCTTGAAAGGACTTGTGGAAAGCAGGCACTTGAAACTGTGGTTTCACATCTTACCAGAAAGCTCCCTCTCAGAAGGGAAAATCACCGTGATATTTTACTCTTTGCCCAAGGATACCCTACCATTCTGATCATTCTTACTAAATTAAGTCTTCTACTGCAAATAAATAAATAATAGAAGACTTAATTCAGTAAGTCTTCTACTTACTGAATTAACTAAGAGTGAGTAAGTAAGTAAGCAAATATGTGGATGGATGAACAAACAAATAAATACAAAGTTCACTGACTTTTGGTTTCATAATGAATCTCTCTCTCTCTCTCTCTCTCCACCACACACACACACACACACACAAACACACACAAACAAACAAAAACTAAATATACAATAAAAGGCATCATAACACGTTTACTCAGGGGGCAGAGTGAACTCTGAAAGTTTTCCAGGCAGGGCTATATAGAGAGATGTTCCATGTTGGGCTGCAGAGATAGTTTAGGTTCAATTCCCAGCATCTACATGGCAGCTCACAGCTGTCTGTAATCCAGGAGCCTGAGAGCCATGGCAAAAACACAAATGCACATAAGATAAAAATAAATAAATTTTTTAAAGGAAGAGATTGGGGGGAGAGAGACAGAATATAAGAACAAACTGAGAAACAAGGAAAGATAGTGCTGGATGGCTGACTGGCTGGCTTGTTTTCAGTTCCCTGACAGAAATAAGCACATTATGGAGGAACCACAAAGTTGTAACACTATGTGTGTGTAATGAGGAGAGATTGTGAGTGAGTGTGTCCTGTCAGAACAAAGTTAGTCCCACAGTTGATGAAGTTCCTTATCCCAAAACTTCAGCAGAATCTATCCCAAGCTTGCAAATGTGTGTTCAGCATGTGACAGGTTTGGCTGGAGATGCTGAGAACTGGGGTTCACCCAGGGGAGCCTTCAATGCAAGAGCAGACACTCATTCCCGTGAAGAGTGAAGGAGGGAGGGATCATTCATTCCTATACTCAAGTTTAAGGAAAGATGAATGGCTATGGAGAGACCACTCACAGATATGAAAAATCTTTTCCTAAACATCAAATTTCTCAATCAGTATGCAACTGCTGTGGTGCTTCTCCTAGATAGAGCAACACACAGACACACACACACACACACACACACATATGCACGCTCGCACATGACATGTATAGATGGGGGGTTCCAAAGATTTCAGAGATAGGTGCTCACTGTTCATAATAAATGTGCTGATGAATAAGGCTGGAAATAGCTGAATCATTAAAAGTCTTCAAATAAATTAAAAGGAATCCATTTCTCTCTATCTATCTATCTATCTATCTATCTATCTATCTATGTCTCTCTCTCTCTCTTTCACTCTCTCTCTCACACTATACCAGCACATCTGAAATGACTGCAACATACAAAAGAAGAAGAAATACAGAAGGAAGATATCCCTGCTGGACAGGATCTGATCTGAGATGAGCATAAATTCATCGAATGGCTGCCAACAGCATTTCACTGAGAAGAGATTCCACATTTTATGCTGTACAGTTAGTTAGTTAGTTAGTTAGTTAGTTAGTTAGTTAGTTAGATAAAATGGGGCCTCCTGTGAACTGGGGTTGGGGTGTGGCTTCTCAGGTCATGTCAGGTCAGGGAGGGGCTGAAGAGTGTCCCCTTGGCCTTGAAGATACGCATCAGTCAAATGTTAATATCAGGGCCTGAGAGTTCATGAAAGGGAATGAATGGAGACCATTGTTCACCTAAAGAACGCCTGACCTTGGAAAAGGACTTGTGGAAAGCAGGCACTTGAAACTGTGGTTTCACATCTTACCAGAAAGCTCCCACTCAGAAGGGAAAGTCACCATGATATCTTACTCTTTGCTCAAGGATACCCTACCATTCTGATCATTCTTACTGAATTAAGTCTTCTACTGAAAATAAATAAATAATAGAAGACTTAATTCAGTAAGTCTTCTACTTACTGAATTAACTAAGAGTGAGTAAGTAAGTAAGCAAATATGTGGATGGAACAACAATGAAATAAAAGTTCACTGACTTTTGGTTTCATAATGAATCTCTCTATCTGTCTCTCTCTCTCACACACACACACGCACACACACAAACAAACAAAAACTAAATATACGATAAAAGGCAGAATAACACGTTTACTCAGGGGTCAGAGTGAACTCTGAAAGTTTTCCAGGCAGGGCTATATAGAGAGATGTTCCATGTTGGGCTGCAGAGATAGTGTAGGTTCAATTCCCAGCATCTACATGGCAGCTCACAGCTGTCTGTAATCCAGGAGTCTGAGAGCCATGGCAAAAACACAAATGCACATATGATAAAAATAAATAACGTTTTTGAAGGAAGAGATGGGGGGAGAGAGACAGAATATAAGAACAAACTGAGAAACAAGGAAAGATAGTACTGGATGGCTGGCTGGCTGGCCGGCTGGCTGGCTGGCTTTCTTTCAGTTCCCTGACAGAAATAAGCACATTATGGAGTAACCACAAAGTTGTAACACTATGTGTGTGTAATGAGGAGAGATTGTGAGTGAGTGTGTCCTGTCAGAACAAAGTTAGTCCCACAGTTGATGAAGTTCCTTATCCCAAAACTTCAGCAGAATCTATCCCAAGCTTGCAAATGTGTGATCAGCATGTGACAGGTTGGGCTGTAAATCCTGAGAACCGGGGTTCACCCAGGGGAGCCCTCAATGCATGAGCAGACACTCATTCCCGTGAAGAGTGAGGGAGGGGGAGATCATTCATTCCTATACTCAAGTTTAAGGAAAGATGAATGTCTATGGAGAGACCACTCACAGATATGAAAAATCTTCTCCTAAACATCAAATTTCTCAATCAGTATGCAACTGCTGTGGTGCTTCTCCTAGATAGAGCAACACACAGACACACACACACACACACACACACATGCACGCTCGCACATGACATGTACAGATGAGGGGGGTTCCAATGTTTTCAGAGATAGGTGCTCACTGGTCATAATAAATGTGCTGATGAATAAGGTTGGAAATAGCTGAATCATTAAAAGTCTTCAAATAAATTAAAAGGAATCCATTTCTCTCTCTCTCTCTCTCTCTCTCTCTCTCTCTCTCTCTCTCTCTCTCTCTCTTTCACTCTCTCTCTCACAGTATACCAGCACATCTGAAATGACTGCAACATACAAAAGAAGAAGAAATACAGAAGGAAGATATCCCTGCTGTACAGGATCTGATCTGAGATGAGCATACATTCATCGAATGGCTGCCAACAGCATTTCACTGAGAAGAGATTCCACATTTTATTCTGTACAGTTAGTTAGTTAGTTAGTTAGATTAAAAGGAGCCTCCTGTGAACTGGGGTGTGGTGTGGCTTCTCAGGTCATGTCAGGTCAGGGAGGGGCTGAGGAGTGTCCCATTGGCCTTGACAATAGGCACCAGTCAGATGTTAATGACAGGGCATGATAGTTCCTCAAAGGGAATGAATGGAGACCCTTGCTGACCTAAAAAACGCCTGACCTTGGAAAAGGACTTGTGGAAAGCAGGCACTTGAAACAGTGGTTTCACATCTTACCAGAAAGCTCCCTCTCAGAAGGGAAAGTCACCGTTATATCTTACTCTTTGCACAAGGATACCCTACCATTCTGATCATTCTTACTGAATTAAGTCTTCTACTGAAAATAAATAAATAATAGAAGACTTATTTCAGTAAGTCTTCTACTTACTGAATTAACTAAGAGTGAGTAAGTAAGTAAGCAAATATGTGGATGGATGAACAAAGAAATACAATGTTCACTGACTTTTGGTTTCATAATGAATCTCTCTATCTGTCTCTCTCTCTCTCTCACACACACACACACACAAACAAACAAAAACTAAATATACGATAAAAGGCAGCATAACACCTTTACTCAGGAGGCAGAGTGAACTCTGAAAGTTTTCCAGGCAGGGCTATATAGAGAGATGTTCCATGTTTGGCTGCAGAGATAGTTTAGCTTCAATTCCCAGCATCTACATGGCAGCTCACAGCTGTCTGTAATCCAGGAGCCTGAGAGCCATGGCAAAAACACAAATGCACATAAGATAAAAATAAATAAATTTTTTAAAGGAACAGATTGTGGGGGAGAGAGACAGATTATAAGAACAAACTGAGAAACAAGGAAAGATAGTGCTGGATGGCTGGCTGGCTGACTGGCTTGTTTTCAGTTCCCTGACAGAAATAAGCATATTATGGAGGAACCACAAAGTTGTAACACTATGTGTGTGTAATGAGGAGAGGTTGTGAGTGAGTGTGTCTTGTCAGAACAAAGTTAGTCCCACAGTTGATAAAGTTCCTTATCCCAAAAGTTCAGCAGAACCTATCCCAAGCTTGCAAATGTGTGTTCTGCATGTGACAGGTTGGGCTGGAAATGCTGAGAACTGGGGTTCACCCAGGGGAGCCCTCAATGCAAGAGCAGACACTCATTCCCCTGAAGAGTGAGGGAGGGAGGGAGGGATCATTCATTCCTATACTCAAGTTTAAGGAAAGATGAATGGCTATGGAGAGACCACTCACAGATATGAAAAATCTTTTCCTAAAAATCAAATTTGTCAATCAGTATGCAACTGCTGTGGTGCTTCTCCTAGATAGAGCAACACACACACACACACACACACACACACACACACACACACACACACAAACTGATTCCTTGATCTAGAGCCACAGGAAGGGGACACGGCCAACTTGAATCACAATATACACCAGAGCAGAGAAGAGTGTAAAAAGGACACAAAAGGAGAGATAATTATGGTCCTTCCTTCCTTCCTTCCTTCCTTCCTTCCTTCCTTCCTTCCTTCCTTCCTTCCTTCCTTCCCCTATGCTGTTTGTGGGCTATCGTGAAAGGAGATGCTTCTCTTAATTCCCTCTCTGCTTCCAAATACTTTGTGTATAGGAGGGCGACTGATTTTTTGGTGTTGATCTTGTATCTGGCCACATTATTCATAAAAGTTGCCAAGAGATCCTGATGCAAATGGATCTGGCTTGATGACACCAAGCTGACCTTTGCTAAGACAAGGTGAAAAAGCCCTTGCAATGCATCATGAAAAAACACGACCTGTATAAATATTCAGGGTCGAGGATGTGTTTGTGCTTTTTTTCACAGAAAGAAAATAAAATCTGGATGTAATATCGAGGCTGCAGACACAGAGGAGTTCCAGACTTCCAGAGGTGATTGAGGAGAAGTCCTTGGTCCGGTCTTCACTGCCCCCAAGGAAAGGAGTGCCTGCTGACAAAACCAGCTACACCAATCTGCAGGGAGACATCCTGCCTCCAGAGTCCAGGGAGACCCGGCTGACATAAGTGCCTGGATGTGCTTTATGTAGCTGAATCCAGCTCGCCTCACCCAGGTTCCCTCACCTGTCCTGGAGCACAAATGCTAAACTGCTTCTGCAGCTTGAACTCTGGTCTGCTTTGGAGCTGAGTTGCAGAGTAAACATTAGACTGCTTTAAACTTTGGGACACAGATCTCATTTTAATTAAAATATTAACCTCTCTTCACTTAAAAGGAGGAAAATTGGGGGTTCCTGTCACTGTTGCTCAGAGACTAGAACTGGTGGTATTTGATAACAACAATGTATATCATTGTACTCCTACTGAAATTGATCTAATGGTATCTGTAACTGCTTATAGATGTTGGGAAAAGTTTGACACATGCTGTAAAGTGTTTGTGTTTAATGCATATGTTAAAAAAATTTAGATTTTGATCCCTTTTACACTGCCCTAACTTTTGGGAGGCAGCACACGTAACTTTATGTGGAGTAGGCACTTAGGAAGGAGGACATACCATAGGCCAGACTGATAAAGGTGAATACTGGTTTGGGAAAAAGCCCTTTCTTCTTGTCTGGGGATGGAGTTATTGGTGCCAAAATTATATCATTATATCTTTTGTTTGGAGTCCTCACAGTCTTTTCATTAATGATAGACGGCGGGGCCCAATGACGGGATTTAGTGTGGATCCTCGCCTGAATAGCACACCATACAGAGGTTGTAGAAACCGGCTCAACATGGCATGGTACAGGTATGAGGGCACTCTCCACATGGTCTAAGACAGGGTGCCCTCTGATCTGTTTACTTTAATCCTGTTAGATACCTTTTATTTGAGGAGCTCCAAGGAACGGGCGACTTCTGGCAGGATAATCCCCCTACCTAAGACAGGGCCCTGGGAACCCTAGTAAGGGTATGGGGGAAAGTAAAAAGGCCGGGTCCCCACTTGACCTAAGAATCATCAGGCACCGCTCTGTTCTCAGTAGAGGTAAATTGCTTCACCACTCGAGAGGAGAGTCTCTCCTTTTCTCAGTCCCTTCTCCTTTAGATCTGACACCATGGTTGACTCTGACTGGTGTTCTCCTTGTAATAACTACCTGCCTTTATATAAGAGAGAAGGGGGATCTGTTAGGAGACGTTTCCACCTAAAAATCATTACAGGAACCATCACCCTGGGGAGCCTGCAGGGAACCCCACAACCATAATTGTGCTAAGAATAGTTCTATTGCCCCACACCCAATTAAAGCTGTTAATGGAAAAATAAATAAATAAATAAATAAAAAACTTAAAAAAATTATAGAAGAAAACTTTCCCAACCTAAAGAAAGGTATTCCTTTGAAGGTAAAATAAGCATACAGAACACCGAATAGACTGGACCAAAAAAAAAAACATCTCCAAGCCATATAATAATCAAAACACAAAACATACAGAATAAAGAAAGAATATTAAGTGCTGCAAAGGAAAAAGCTCAAGTTACTTATAAAGGTAAACCTATCAGACTTACACCTGACTATTCTATGGAAACCATGAAAGCCAGAAGGTCCTGGATAGATGTACTGCAGAAGCTAAGAGATAATGGATACAAGCCCAGACTACTATACCCAGCCAAGCTTTCGTTCACTATAAATGGAGAAAACAAAATTTCCCAGGATAAAAACAAATTTAAACAATATGTAGCCACAAATCCAGCCTTACAGAAAGTATTAGAAGGAAAATCACAAACCAAGGAGCCCAACAATGAACACAATAACTCAATCATCTAGAGTCCCTTCACCAGTGCAACTCAAAGAAGGCAAACAAACTCTATGACTAAAAAAGTGACCGGAGTTAACAACCACTGGTCATTAATATCCCTTAATGTCAATGGACTCAACTCACCTATAAAAAGGCACAGGCTAAGAGATTGGATACGCAAACAGGATCCAACACTCTGCTGTTAACAAGAAACACACCTCAACCACAAAGACAGGCACCTACTTAGAGTAAAGGGATGGGAAAATGTTTATCAAGCAAATGGTCCTAAGAAACAAGCAGGTTTGGCCATACTAATTTCTAACAAAGTTGACTTCAAACTTAAATCAATCAGAAGAGATGGAGAGGGACATTTTATACTCATAACAATAACAATTCATCAGGATGAAGTCTCAATCCTGAATATCTATGCCCCTAATATAAAGGCACCCACGTACGTAAAAGAAACATTACTAAAACTCAAGGCTGCCATCAAACCGCACACACTAATAGTAGGAGATTTCAACACTCCTCTTTCACCAATGGACAGGTCAATCAGACAGAAACCTAACAGAGAAATAAGAGAATTAATGGAGGTAATGAATCAAATGGACTTAACAGACATCTATAGATCATTCCACCCAAATAGGAAAGAATATACCTTCTTCTCTGCAGCTCATGGAACCTTCTCAAAAATTGACCACATCCTCGGTAACAAAGCAAACTTACACAGTTACAAAAAAATATTCATAACCCCCTGTGTCTTATCAGATCACCATGGTCTAAAGTTAGAACTCAACAACAATGCTACCCCCAGAAAGCCTAAAAACTCTTGGAAACTGAACAGTCAACTCTTGACCCACACCTGGATCAAAGAAGAAATAAAGAAAGAAATTAAAGTCTTCCTTGAATTCAATGAAAATAAGGAAACAACCTACTCAAACTTATGGGACACTATGAAAGCAGTAATAAGGGGAAAGTTCATAACCCTAAGTGCCCACTTAAAGAAAACAGAGAAAGCACATATTGGAGACTTAACAGCCCACCTGAAAGCCCTAGAAAAAAAAGAAGCAGACTCACCTAGGAGGAGTAGAAGACTGGAAATAGTCAAACTGTGGGCGGAAATCAACAAAATAGAAACACAGAAAATAATCCAAAGAATCAATGAAACAAAAAGCTGGTTCCTGGAGAAAAATCAACAAAATTGATAAACCCCTATCCAAACTAATCAAAGGGCAGAGAGAGAATATGCAAATTAATAAGATCAGAAATGAAAAGGGGGACATAACCACAGACATAGAGGAAATTCAGAGAATCATTACATCTTACTACAAAAGCCTGTATGCCACAAAACTGGAAAATGTAAAAGAAATGGACACTTTTTTAGATAAATACCATATACCAAATCTAAATCAGGACCAGGTGAACAATCTAAATAGACCTGTGAGTTGCGAAGAATTAGAAGCTGTTATCAAAAACCTCCCTTCCAAAAAAAGTCCAGGACCAGATGGTTTCAATGCGGAATTCTACCAGAACTTCCAAGAATACCTAATACCTATACTCCTTAATGTATTTCACAATATAGAAACAGAAGAGTCATTGCCAAATTCCTTTTATGAAGCTACAGTCACTCTGATACCAAAACCACACAAAGACTCAACCAAGAAAGAGAATTACAGGCCAATCTCACTCATGAACATCGACGCAAAAATCCTCAAGAAAATACTGGCAAACCGTATCCAAGAACACATTAGAAAAATTATCCATTATGATCAAGTAGGCTTCATCCCAGAGATGCAAGGCTGGTTCAACATAAGAAAATCTATCAATGTAATCCACCATATAAATAAACTGAAAGAAAAAAACCATATGATCATTTCTTTAGATGCTGAAAAAGCTTTGGACAAAATTCAAAATCCCTTTATGATAAAAGTCTTGGAGAGATTAGGGAAACAAGGGTCATACCTAAATATAATAAAAGCTATTTACAGCAAGCCGACAGCTAACATCAAACTAAATGGAGAGAAACTCAAATCCATCCCGCTAAAATCAGGAACAGGACAAGGCTGTCCACTCTCTCCATATCTCTTCAATATAGTGCTTGAAGTTTTAGCAATAGCAATAAGACAACATAAGGGGATCAAGGAGATTCGAATTGGAAAGGAAGAAGTTAAACTTTTGTTATTTGCAGATGATATGATAGTGTACATAAGCCACCCCAAAAACTCCACCAAAGAACTCCTACAGCTGATAAACACCTTTAGTAATGTGGCCGGATACAAGATCAACTCCAAAAAATCAGTCGCCCTCCTATACACAAAGGATATGGAAGCAGAGAGGGAAATAAGAGAAGCTTCTCCTTTCACGATAGCCACAAACAGCATAAAATATCTCGGGGTAACTCTAACCAAAGAAGTGAAAGATCTATTTGACAAGAACTTTAAGGCATTGAAGAAAGAAATTGAAGAGGATACCAGAAAATGGAAGGATCTCCCTTGCTCTTGGCTTGGGAGGATCAACATAGTAAAAATGGCAATCCTACCAAAGGCAATCTATAGATTCAATGCAATCCCCATCAAGATCCCATCAAAATTCTTCACTGATCTTGAGAGGACAATAATCAACTTTATATGGAAAAACAAAAAAACCAGGATAGCCAAAACAATCTTATACAATAAAGGAACTTCTGGAGGCATTACCATCCCTGACATCAAACTCTATTACAGAGCTTCAGTAATGAAAACAGTGTGGTATTGGCAGAAAAACAGAGAAGTCGACCAAGGGAATCGTATAGAAGACTCGGATTTTAACCCACAAACCTATGAACACCTCATTTTCGATAAAGGTGCTAAAAGTATACAATGGATGAAAGAAAGCATCTTCAACAAATGGTGCTGGCACAACTGGATGTCAACCTGTAGAAGAATGAAAATAGACCCATATCTATCACCATGCACAAAACTCAAGTCCAAATGGATCAAAGACCTCAATATCAATCTGAACACACTGAACCTGATAGAAGAGAAAGTGGGAAGTACCCTACAACAGATGGGCACAGGCTATCGCTTCCTAGGTATAACACCAGCAGCACAGTCATTAAGGGCAACATTGAATAAATGGGACCTACTGAAACTGAGAAGCTTCTGTAAAGCAAAGGACACTGTCACTAAGACAAAAAGGCAACCCACTGACTGGGAGAAGATCTTCACCAACCCCGCAACAGACAAAGGTCTGATCTCCAAAATATATAAAGAACTCAAGAAACTAGACTTTAAAATATTAATTAACCCAATTAAAAAATGGGGCACTGATCTGAAGAGAGAATTCTCAACAGAAGAAGTTCAAATGGCCAAAAGACACTTAAGGTCATGCTCAGCCTCCTTAGCGATCAAGGAAATGCAAATCAAAACAACATTGAGATATCATCTTACACCTGTCAGAATGGCTAAAATCAAAAACACCAATGATAGCCTTTGCTGGAGAGGCTGTGGAGAAAGGGGTACACTCATCCATTGCTGGTTGGAATGCAAACTTGTACAACCACTTTGGAAAGCAGTGTGGCGGTTTCTCAGGAAAGTCGGGATCAACCTACCCAAAGACCCAGCAATGCCACTCTTGGGAATATACCCATGAGATGCCCGATCATATGACAAGGGCATTTGTTCAACTATGTTCATAGCAGCATTATTTGTAATAGCCAGAACCTGGAAACAACCTAGATGCCCTTCAATGGAAGAATGGATGAAGAAAGTGTGGAATATATACACATTAGAATACTACTCAGCGGTAAAAAACAATGACTTCGCAAATTTTGCATGCAAATGGATGGAAATAGAAAACACTATCCTGAGTGAGGTAACACAGACCCAAAAAGATGAACATGGGATGTACTCACTCATAAATGGTTTCTAGAGATAAATAAAGAACCTTCATCTGACGAAGGATGGAGATAGAGACAGAGACCCACACTGGAGCACCGGACTGAGATCCCAATGTTCCAATGAGGAGCAGAAGGAGGGAGAATATGAGCAAAGAAGTCAGGACCACAAGGGGTGCACCCACCCACGGAGACAGTGGGGCTGATCCATTGGGAGCCCACCAAGGCCAGCTGGACTGTGACTGAAAAACCATGGGATAAAACCGGACTCCTTGAATTTGGCGGACAATGAGGGCTGCTGAGAAGACAAGGACAATGGCACCAGGTTTTGATCCTACTTCATGTTCTGGCTTTGTGGGAGCCTAGCCAGTTTGGATGATCACCTTCCTAGACCAGGATTGAGGGGGGAGGACTTTGAACTTTCCACAGGGCAGGGAACCCTGAGTGATCTTTGGTCTGGATATGGAGGGGGAGGAGGGGGAGGGGGGGGGAGGAGAGGGAGGAGGGGGAGGGAAATGGGAGGCGGGGAGGAGGCAGAAATTTCTTTTTTCCAATATATATAAAAATTATTATCTAAAAAAAGAGGATAGCTTACAAACTTTTGGTTGGAGGTCCAATGGTTAAGGCTCTAGTGATAATATTCTTATGGGAGACCTTGAGCTGCTAGGTAAAATTCTTACAAAAAACAGTTTCCAATAGAGAGCTTAAAACAGCTGCCTAACAGGTACTCAAGCAGGTAAAGTATAAATCAACAGATAAAGTATACAATAATCAACAAATACAGTATATTAATTATAATTCAGCTATGGCAAGTGTGTATATTAAATGTAAAACTTATTATAGAACAGCTTTATAAAACATGCTGCTTATGGCTAAATCTTCTCAGTTTTGCTAGTTAAGATATTAAACTCTTAATTTAAACCAGTAGCCTGTCTGATATAAAAGGACAGGATAGAATCTGGATAATGGTTTAACAAAATATTGACTATGATCAATGTTTCTTATACTAAACAGTAGATCCATTGATAATTTTAAGATTGATTCCTGGACAATTGCCTTTGCTAAATTCAAAGGCCAAAAACAATGGTCTTTTCCCAGAACATTGCTACTATTTATGCACCTGTATTTTGCTAATGTTATAGCAAAAAAATCCCTTAAAGGATTTTATGCTAAATTTTACAAATGGCTCTTCCAATGGAGGAACTGCATATATGGCTAACAATAATAAAAATTATGGAGCATAACAAGGCTCCTTCAAAGCAACTCATAAAAGTTGCCAGCAGATCTTGATGCAAATGGATCTGGCTTGATGACACCAAGCTGACCCTTGCTAAGACAAGGTGAAAAAGCCCTTGCAATGCATTATGAAAAAACCCGACCTTTATATATATTTGGGGTCGAGGATGTGTTTGTGCTTTTTTCACAGAAAGAAAATAAATTCTGGACGTGATGTCGAGGCTGCGGACACAGAGGAGTTCCAGACTTCCAGAGATGATTGAGGAGAGGTCCTTGGTCCGGTCTTCCCTGCCCCCAAGGAAAGGAGTGCCTGCTGACAAAACCAGCTACACCGCTCTGCAGGGAGTCATCCTGCCTCCAGAATCCAGGGAGACCCGGCTGACATAAGTGCCAGGATGTGCTTCATGTAGCTGAATCCAGCTCGCCTCTCCCAGGTTCCCCCACCTGTCCTGGAGCACAAATGCTAAACTGCTCCTGCAGCTTGAACTCTGGTCTGCTTTGGAGCTGAGTTGCAGACTAAACATCAGACTGCTTTAAACTTTGGGACATAGAACTCATTTTAATTAAAATATTAACCTCTCTTCACTTAAGAAGGGGGAAAATTGGGGGTTCCTGTCACTGTTGCTCAGAGACTGGAACTGGTGGTATTTGATAACAACAATGTATGTCATTGTACTCCTACTGAAATTGATCTAATGATATTTGTAACCGCTTATAGATGTTGGGAAAAGTTTGACACATGCTGTAAAGTGTTTGGGTTTAATGCATATGTTAAAAATTTTAGATTTTGATCCCTTTTACACTGCCCTAATTTTTGGCAGGCAGCACACGTAACTTTATGTGGAGTAGGCACTTAGGAAGGAGGACATACCATAGGCCAGACTAAAAGGTGAATACTGGGTTGGGAAAAAGCCCTTTCTTCTTGTCTGGAGAAGGAGTTATTGGTGCCAAAATTATATCATTATATCTTTTGTTTGAGGAGCTCCTCACAGTCTTTTCATTAATGATAGATGCAGGGGCCCAATGACGGGAGTTAGTGTGGATCCTCGCCTGAATAGCACACCATACAGAGGTTGTAGAAACCGGCTCAACATGGCATGTTACAGGTATGAGGGCGCTCTCCACATGGCCTAAAACAGGGTGCCCTGTGATCTGTTTACTTTAATCCTGCCAGATGCCTGTTATTTGAGGAGCTCCAAGGATGGGCGACTTATGGCAGGATAATCCCCCAACCTAAGACAGGGCCCTGGGAACCCTAGGATGGGTAAAGGGGAAAGATAAAAGGCCTGGTCCCCACTCGACCTAAGAATCATCAGGCACCCCTCTGTTCCCAGGAGAGGTAAATTGCTTCTCCACTAGAGAGGAGGGTCTCTCCTTATCTCAGTCCCTTCTCCTTTAGATCTGACACCATGGTTGACTCTGACTGGTGCTCTCCTTGTAATAACTACCTGCCTTTATATAAGAGAAAGGGGGATCTGTTGGGAGCCGTATCCCCCTAAAAATCATTACAGGAACCATCACCCTGGGGAATCTGCAGGGAACCCCACACCCATAATTGTGCTAAGAATAGTTCTATTGCCCCACACCCAATTAAAGCTGTTAATGGAGGAAAAAAATAAATAAATAAAATATAATGAAAAAAAATTTACAACACGCTATTGCATACTGACATCAGAAGGGAGGGGTCACAAAGTTTGGAGGTGCTTTTCAGTGTCTATATGTGTAATAAACAGGGATAATTCAGATCTGTGAGAATAATGAAAAAGTAACACAGAATTAAATAATTAAAAGATAAATATTGAACTAATATTTTATTAGAAATATGTTCTTCCCAATCTGATAACTTAGCTAAGGGAACTTAGAGGCTCCTGGTAAAGAAAACACATTACAGACAGTAAGAATGAGTGAGAAAAGGCTGGGGAGCTGTGTCCATGGGCAGAGCACTTGTTGTACAAGATGAGGTCCAGGCTGAGGATGTCCAGCACCCACTTGACAAGGAGCAGACATCTGTAACCCTTATCAGGTGAGCAATGCCGACATGGGCGCATAACTCTGCTTGTAAACTTTGCTAGGAAAGTATTTTTGAAATGAGAGTGCTACGTGGAGAGGAATGAATCAAGATGGTAACGTTCCAAGAATTATTGATGAGGTTTCAACTGTGCTTGGTAAGTATGTGAAATAAATTCCTTTAAATGAAAAATTCAATATCTTGAAGGGAGTTACAGGTTTGTTTTCTCTTTCATCTTGGGAAGCTAACATCACTGCGGCTCTGAAATTCTTCAAGTCTTTGTAGGCGATGTTTGAGAAAAATTGTTTCGGTCAAATATATTGACGTAAACCCTTTTGATCTTCATATAGGTGTGATAGTGTCATGTTATGGAGTAATCTGGGGTTTTAACTATAGTTTTAAAAAAATCCTGCCTATTTTTATTTGGCACCATCCAAATCAGTACATTCAGACTCTTCTGGGTTGTACAATAAATTAACAAAATGGATGTGTTCTTGGTAACTTTACATCTACTTTACATAAAGTTTGCATTTATTCATCAAATAAATGAGACAGTGAGCAAACATTTCTAAAGATATGGGAAATGGAATTCTAAAATTTAGAGAAATGCTGCATGTTACCTTCTATTGAGTATTTATAGTGTTGGAGCTGAAAAGCAGCCAGGAAGTATGGCATTATAAATCATAAAGTAAGATAGTTGTCTATTTGAAATTTTCCCCAAGAATTGAACATTAAAATACCTTTATTGAGATATAACTCATATCATCCTTGAAAAATTAGCAGTTTTCAGTTGTTTTGTTGAAGAAATTAGGTTTAGTAAAGAAGAAATAATGTTCAGAGTAAACTGTGGTCTAGAAGACCTGAAGAGAAATAGGAGGTTGTGGCTCCTCTCATAGCTTTCTCTATTCATCCTGTCTCCTCCGTCTTGGCTCTTTTACATTTCTAGTTTGTTGACATCTGCCAAGAAGCCAGTCGGAAGTTTCATAGGGATTATATTGAATTGATGGATTAATTCATGGAGAATTGCTATGTTAACAATACAAATCTTTCAATTCGTCCCTTAGAATTCTTTCCACTTACTTAGGCCTTCTCTAATTTCTTCTAACAATGTCTTATCAGTTTTCAGAGTATGTGTTTTGTGTTTCTTTAATGGCATTTAATTCCAAGTGGTTTATTCTGCTCAATGCAATTGCAAATGAAATTTCTTTCTTAATTTCAGTTTTGGACTGTCCATTTTTACTATGTATAGATACATTTATTATATACATATATATATGGTTTTATATATACAGTATACTATATACAAGAAAATGCATGTTATAATATATGTATTATCTTATGTACTTCACCTTATTGAAACCATTTATTCATTCTAAAACATTTTTAGAGGATCTTCTAGGATTTCTTATACTTAAGACCATCATTTGTAATAGGTATTTTAATTCTTTGTTTCTTTTCAGAGGAATTTAATTTCATTTCCTTATTGGTATGGTTAGAACCTCTACTGCAATGCTGAACAGAACTAGTGAGAGGTGCCTTGTTCATGGTTTTGGGTGAACACCCAGTCGTTCATTATTACATACAATTGTGCTTACAGGTTTAGAGAGATGGCCTTTGTCACGTTGGCTAAGCTCTCTCCCATTCCTAGGTTACTGGGTATTTTTAGCATGAAGAAGACATGCTTGATTTTTTATCAAATATGATTTCTATACCTTCTAAAATGACTGTAGTTTTGTCTTTTTTCTACTAACATTCTATCGATGTATTATGTAAATTAACTTTCAGATATTTGGAGATTTCTTTTAAATAAATGACATTTTATCAGAAAATAAAAAAAGAACAAACTGAGAAACAAGGAAAGATAGTGCTGGCTGGCTGGCTGGCTGGCTGGCTTTCAGTTCCCTGACAGAAATAAGCACATTATGGAGGAACCACAAAGTTGTTACACTATGTGGGTGTAATGAGGAGAGATTGTGAGTGAGTGTGTCCTGTCAGAACAAAGTTAGTCCCATAGTTGATGAAATTCATTATCCCAAAACTTCAGCAGAATATATCCCAAGCTTGCAAATGTGTGGTCAGCATGTGACAGGTTGGGCTGGAGATGCTGAGAACTGGGGTTCACCCAGGGGAGCCCTCAATGCAAGAGCAGACACTCATTCCCGTGAAGAGTGAGGGAGGGAGGGATCATTCATTCCTATACTCAAGTTTAAGGAAAGATGAATGGCTATGGAGAGACCACTCACAGATATGAAAAATCTTTTCCTAAAAATCAAATTTCTCAATCAGTATGCAACTGCTGTGGTGCTTCTCCTAGATAAAGCAACACAACGCACACACACACACACACACACAAACTGATTCCTTGATCTAGAGCCACAGGAAGGGGACACGGCCAACTTGAATCACAATATTACAGAGCATGAGAAGAGTGTAAAAAGGACACAAAAGGAGAGATAATTCTTTTCCTTCCTTCCTTCCTTCCCTCAGGAAGTGACTGACAGATGAGACTTTGTCCAAGCAAGTTATGAAATACCAGACTTGAGTTTCCCCCTCTGTAGGTATTAGTTAGTCAGTCAGTCCTCCCTTCTTTCTGTAGGAAGGTGGTGCATGTCTCTCAGAAGTTACCTGGTTTCCTCTGCACAAGGTGACCCAGGGGAAAGCTTTCTAAGCCTTATTCAGAGCTATAGAGGATGCACCGTGACTTCAGAGACCTCAGGGAGTATAGGGGTGGGTGCTTGATGCTTCAGACTCATATCATTGAAGGGCAGAACATAGTCTGGATTCACAAACATTCACAACACAGAGCCATCCTCACTTACTAACAGCCCAGGACACCCAGAGATAACAAGAAATTGCAGTCTCGGCCGGGCTGTGGTGTGTGGGGGTCGGTGCATGCCTTTAATCTCTGCTCACACACAGATCTCTGTGAGCTCAAGGATGGCCTGATTTACAGAGTGAGTTTTAGGACAGCCCAAGATACACAAAGAAACCCTTTCTTGAAAAACAAAACAAAAGAAAGAAAGAAAGAAAGAAAGAAAGAAAGAAAGAAAGAAAGAAAGAAAGAAAGAAAAGAAAGGAAAAAGACAAAAGAAGAAAGAAAAAAGAAAAAAATTGCAGTCTCTTCCTACTCTCTCATCCATTGGCTCTTAAAGAGCTCTCAGGCTGAACTGGAGACCAGGGTGTCATTTATAACTGGGAAGCCAGAAACCTTAGGGGGTCACAGGAGGACTGACTGCAGCACTTGATGCCTCAACCCTGCTAATGGCTGTAATACGGGCTTTGGCAGAGCACTACTCCCCTTTCTCTATTATTACTGCTACACAACGAAAAGGACTTGGGGGGAGGGGGGATGATGTGCAGTGCTGGTATTGAAATCTCACTGACACCTTCCGCACTCCTTGTCAATTCCCGACTTTGTCAAATCAACTATCGTGAATCTTTGGTGTGGGTTGGCCCTTTAGGAACTCAGAGAAACAAGACAGGCCTATTGCATCCCAGAAACCTCCCAGTTCCTGAGCCCTAGCCCTGGAAGTCTCAAAGCCATCACATCCAGAAATCTCTCCAGTCCCTGCTAGTGGTGAACTCACTTCGTCTTCCTCCCTCTGGCCTCTCCACAATCTCCATTCTCTAGACAACATGTCTAGAAGCGAGTCTTATAGGCACCGAGAGAGTGTGTCTTGAGGGCAGTTGGCGTTTCTAGGACACGAGTGACATCACAAAATTCCGAGAGCTCTCCGGGATACCGTAGAATTTCCAGAGAAGGGACTGCTGATGTCGTGAGGCACGGCCTTTACCTCCTTGCTAATATTTCTCCCCGAACTGACCGACCGACCGACCGACCGGAACCTGAGGTTTCCTTTCCAGGAGTCTCTCCTGCGACACAGAGGGAGCCATTCAGGATCTCCTC
Organism: Microtus agrestis; assembly: GCA_902806775.1. NCBI lineage: Eukaryota > Metazoa > Chordata > Mammalia > Rodentia > Cricetidae > Microtus > Microtus agrestis. The sequence continues at coordinate 96,647 of CADCXT010006544.1, forward strand.
CTGCCAAAACCAGAAATTTCTCTCTGCTTCATTAAAATCTTTTCACTACTTCCTTCACCGAATGACCGACCCTTCCTCCCTCTCCTGAACAGATATTCATCCTCAGTAATATGAGAAATTAGGCCAGGAGGACACGGAGGATGAGGGTTGAGTCCTCTGAAGTGAACGAGCACTTAGGGAAGGCTAAACTTAAGGGAACTTGACTCTGAGTGGCAAGAGATGAATAGCTGCTGCCAAGGCACAGATACAGGCATCGGGCTGAGGCACCAACTGGGTGGCTCTCGGTATCCTCCTGCATCATCAGAGCTGTGTGGGAAACTCAGCCCAAAGGAGGGGCCGTGTTCAAAGGGAGAGGGAATTTTCTAGGACAGCACTGTTTTCTTTTTCATGTTTTTTTTTAACTCAGACAAAACTTCACCCAAAGTATGTTACAGGGTTGGAGGTCATTAAGTTACTTAGTTAGTCTAATGCTGTTGGGCTGAGATAGAGTATAAGGTTGATGGGGAGTTATTTTTGAGAAGATTGTGTGCTAGCTTCTCATTAAGTCTCATTCTAAAGTGGTCAACTTTAAAATGAACTCCTTAAAATGCAATCTCTATGGCTAGGAATACACAGTGCATCATTCCTTGCCATATGTAAGAGCGCAGCAGCTCTGGAGATGTCACTCTGGGGATGCGGCACTTCTGAATTAACTTTCCCCAGTCTACTTTCTTAGGATGCAGTCTCATTTTTTTTTTTTTTCTTTCTTTCTTTTTTTAACACTGCTTATGACTGTAGTTGCAGTCTCATTTTTATATATATATATTTTTTTTTTATATATATATATATATTTTATCATACATATGCCTCGACCTGACGGGTCGACCAGTTGGCTCTCTGTGCACTCTCTCTTTTCACTAAACTAGAAGCGGGTCGACCAGTTATCCGATAAAGTGTTTGGCCTTAAAATGCTAAGTACCCAGGTCGACCAGTTGGCCTCATGAACGTGGGTCGACCAGTTGTCTTTTTCCATGTCTTGATTGACTAATGTCATTTTTAAATGTGTCTGTCGGTTTGTTTATCTGTTGTTCCTTTCTCTATCCCAACCCGCCCTACTCACTCTTTTTTTTTTATTTTTTTTTTTTATTTATCTATCTATCTATCTATCTATCTATCTATCTATCCTATCCATCCATCCATCCATCCATCCATCCAGATGGGAGGAGGTGAGAGGAAGGTGCCCGGTGGTCATCCAGGGGTAAATAAATAAGGCTGGGAATAAATAGCTGAATATTAATTCATTCGAATAATATTAAAACTGTTCAAGTCGAAAACAATTGCTTTCTTTTCTGTTTGCCCAGAGATCTGACTGACTGCAACTTGGAAAGAAGAAGGCCCTGCTGGACAGAGACCTCCCTCCTGCTTTGGGTGGGGTGGCTGAGTGAACGTGGGTGGGTCGACCAGTTTCCATGTTTTGTCTTTTATGGATTGAATGGATGTGTCTCATTTTTTTCATGACTTCTTGTGTATTTCTTTGCTTCCTTACTTATCTATTTACTTACTTCTTTAAAAAATGACCCACCTAGTTATTTACTTACTTTTTCGTACATTCCTTACTTCACTTCCTTATCTTCTTTCATATATCTGTTTATCTGCTCATTTATTTACTTATTGAATATTCCAATTATTACTTATTTTTATTCATTTATTCGTTCTTTGTCTATTTTTATGTAGGTATTTACTTACTTTCTTAATTTTTTTTTACTTTTTAAAATTTTTTTCTTTCTTTGGAAATGTGGATCATTTATTTTTCTTTCCTTCCTTCCTTCCTTCCTTCCTTCCTTCCTTCCTTCTTTCTTTCTGTCTCCTGACTGTCACTGGCTATCTCAATGGTTCTGGGTGAGTGTCAGCAAAGCAGCTCCTGAAATGGAATTTGATGAAGGGATAGATAGATAGATAGATAGATAGATAGATGATAGATAGATAGATAGATAGATAGATGGGATGCGCACACGCTCGCACACACACACACACACACACACACATATGCACGCACGTGCATGACATGTACAGATGGGGGGGTTCCAATGTTTTCAGAGGAAGGTGCTCACTGGTAATAATAAATGTGCTGATAAATAAGGCTGGAAATAGCTGAATCATTAAAAGTCTTCAAATAAATAAAAAGCAATTCCATTTCTCTCTCTCTCTCTCTCTCTCTCTCTCTCTCTCTCTCTCTCTCTCTCTCTCTCTCTCACCATATACCAGCACATCTGAACTGACTGCAACATACAAAAGAAGAAGAAACACAGAAGGAAGATATCCCTGCTGGACAGGATCTGATCTGAGATATCCCTGCTGGACAGGATCTGATCTGAGATGAGCATAAATTCATCGAATGGCTGCCAACAGCATTTCACTGAGAAGAGATTCCACATTTTATGCTTTTAGTTAGTTAGTTAGTTAGTTAGATTAAAAGGGGCCTCCTGTGAACTGGGGTGGGGTGTGGCTTCTCAGGTCAAGTCAGGTCAGGGAGGGGCTGAGGAGTGTCCCATTGGCCTTGACAATAGGCACCAGTCAGATGTTAATGTCAGGGCCTGAGAGTTCCTCAAAGGGAATGAATGGAGACCCTTGCTCACCTAAAAAACGCCTGACCTTGGAAAAGGACTTGTGGAAAGCAGGCACTTGAAACTGTGGTTTCACATCTTACCAGAAAGCTCCCTCTCAGAAGGGAAAGTCACCGTGATATCTTACTCTTTGCCCAAGGATACCCTACCATTCTGATCATTCTTACTGAATTAAGTCTTCTACTGCAAATAAATAAATAATAGAAGACTTAATTCAGTAAGTCTTCTACTTACTGAATTAACTAAGAGTGAGTAAGTAAGTAAGCAAATATGTGGATGGATGAACAAACAAATAAATACAAAGTTCGCTGACTTTTGGTTTCATAATGAATCTCTCTCTCTCTCTCTCTCTCTCCTCCACACACACACACACACACACACAAACAAACAAAAACTAAATATACAATAAAAGGAAGCATAACACGTTTACTCAGGGGGCAGAGTGAACTCTGAAAGTTTTCCAGGCAGGGCTATATAGAGAGATGTTCCATGTCGGGCTGCAGAGATAGTTTAGGTTCAATTCCCAGCATCTACATGGCAGCTCACAGCTGTCTGTAATCCAGGAGCCTGAGAGCCATGGCAAAAACACAAATGCACATAAGATAAAAATAAATAAATTTTTTAAAGGAAGAGATTGGGGGGGAGAGAGACAGAATATAAGAACAAACTGAGAAACAAGGAAAGATAGTGCTGGCTGGCTGGCTGGCTGGCTGGCTTGCTTTCAGTTCCCTGACAGAAATAAGCACATTATGGAGGAACCACAAAGTTGTTACACTATGTGGGTGTAATGAGGAGAGATTGTGAGTGAGTGTGTCCTGTCAGAACAAAGTTAGTCCCATAGTTGATGAAATTCATTATCCCAAAACTTCAGCAGAATATATCCCAAGCTTGCAAATGTGTGGTCAGCATGTGACAGGTTGGGCTGGAGATGCTGAGAACTGGGGTTCACCCAGGGGAGCCCTCAATGCAAGAGCAGACACTCATTCCCGTGAAGAGTGAGGGAGGGAGGGATCATTCATTCCTATACTCAAGTTTAAGGAAAGATGAATGGCTATGGAGAGACCACTCACAGATATGAAAAATCTTTTCCTAAAAATCAAATTTCTCAATCAGTATGCAACTGCTGTGGTGCTTCTCCTAGATAGAGCAACACACCACACACACACACACACACACACACACACAAACTGATTCCTTGATCTAGAGCCACAGGAAGGGGACACGGCCAACTTGAATCACAATATTCATCAGAGCATGAGAAGAGTGTAAAAAGGACACAAAAGGAGAGATAATTCTGGTCCTTCTTCCTTCCTTCCTTCCTTCCCTCAGGAAGTGACTGACAGATGAGACTTTGTCCAAGCAAGTTATGAAATACCAGACTTGAGTTTCCCCCTCTGTAGGTATTAGTTAGTCAGTCAGTCCTCCCTTCTTTCTGTAGGAAGGTGGTGCATGTCTCTCAGAAGTTACCTGGTTTCCTCTGCACAAGGTGACCCAGGGGAAAGCTTTCTAAGCCTTATTCAGAGCTATAGAGGATGCACCGTGACTTCAGAGACCTCAGGGAGTATAGGGGTGGGTGCTTGATGCTTCAGACTCATATCATTGAAGGGCAGAACATAGTCTGGATTCACAAACATTCACAACACAGAGCCATCCTCACTTACTAACAGCCCAGGACACCCAGAGATAACAAGAAATTGCAGTCTCGGCCGGGCTGTGGTGTGTGGGGGTCGGTGCATGCCTTTAATCTCTGCTCACACACAGATCTCTGTGAGCTCAAGGATGGCCTGATTTACAGAGTGAGTTTTAGGACAGCCCAAGATACACAAAGAAACCCTTTCTTGAAAAACAAAACAGCAAAAGAAAGAAAGAAAGAAAGAAAGAAAGAAAGAAAGAAAGAAAGAAAGAAAGAAAGAAAGGAAAAAGACAAAAGAAGAAGAAAGAAAAAGGAAAAAAATTGCAGTCTCTTCCTACTCTCTCATCCATTGGCTCTTAAAGAGCTCTCAGGCTGAACTGGAGACCAGGGTGTCATTTATAACTGGGAAGCCAGAAACCTTAGGGGGTCACAGGAGGACTGACTGCAGCACTTGATGCCTCAACCCTGCTAATGGCTGTAATACGGGCTTTGGCAGAGCACTACTCCCCTTTCTCTATTATTACTGCTACACAACGAAAAGGACTTGGGGGGGAGGGGGATGATGTGCAGTGCTGGTATTGAAATCTCACTGACACCTTCCGCACTCCTTGTCAATTCCCGACTTTGTCAAATCAACTATCGTGAATCTTTGGTGTGGGTTGGCCCTTTAGGAACTCAGAGAAACAAGACAGGCCTATTGCATCCCAGAAACCTCCCAGTTCCTGAGCCCTAGCCCTGGAAGTCTCAAAGCCATCACATCCAGAAATCTCTCCAGTCCCTGCTAGTGGTGAACTCACTTTGTCTTCCTCCCTCTGGCCTCTCCACGATCTCCATTCTCTAGACAACATGTCTAGAAGCGAGTCTTATAGGCACCGAGAGAGTGTGTCTTGAGGGCAGTTGGCGTTTCTAGGACACGAGTGACATCACAAAATTCTGAGAGCTCTCCGGGATACCGTAGAATTTCCAGAGAAGGGACTGCTGATGTCGTGAGGCAGTAGCCTTTACCTCCTTGCTAATATTTCTCCCGAACTGACCGACCAATGACCGACCGAACCTGAGGTTTCCTTTCCAGGAGTCTCTCCTGCAACACAGAGGGAGCCATTCAGGATCTCCTCCTGCCAAAACCAGAAATTTCTCTCTGCTTCATTAAAATCTTTTCACTACTTCCTTCACCGAATGAGGGAATTCCCCTCTCCTGAACAGATATTCATGCTCAGTAATTGATTGAAACTTGGAAAGAAGAAGGCCCTGCTGGACAGAGACCTCCCTCCTGCTTTGGGTGGGGTGGCTGAGTGAACGTGCCTGGGTCGACCAGTTTCCATGTTTTCTCTTTTATGGATTGAATGGATGTGTCTCATTTTTTTCATGACTTCTTGTGTATTTCTTTGCTTCCTTACTTATCTCTTTACTTACTTCTTTAAAAAATGACCCACCTTGTTACTTACTTACTTTTTCATACATTCCTTACTTCACTTCCTTATCTTCTTTCATATATCTGTTTATCTGCTCATTTATTTACTTATTGAATATTCCAATTATTACTTATTTTTATTCATTTATTTGTTCTTTGTCTATTTTTATGTAGGTATTTACTTACTTCCTTTATTTTTTTTTACTTTTTAAAAATTTTTCTATCTTTGGTAATGTGAATCATTTATTTCCTTCCTTCCTTCCTTCCTTCCTTCCTTCCTTCCTTCCTTCCTTCCTTCCTTCCTTCTTTCTGTCTCCTGACTGTCACTGGCTATCTCAATGGTTCTGGGAGAGTGTCAGCAAAGCAGCTCCTTCAATGGAATTTGATTTGAAGTGATAGTAGATAGATAGATAGATAGATAGATAGATAGATAGATGTGGATGCGCACACGCACACACACACATATGCACGCACGTGCATGACATGTACAGATGGGGGGGTCCCAATGTATTCAGAGGAAGGTGCTCACTGGTAATAATAAATGTGCTGATAAATAAGGCTGGAAATAGCTGAATCATTAAAAGTCTTCAAATAAATAAAAAGCAATTCCATCTCTCTCTCTCTCTCTCTCTCTCTCTCTCTCTCTCTCTCTCTCTCTCTCTCTCTCTCTCTCTCTCACCATATACCAGCACATCTGAACTGACTGCAAAATACAAAAGAAGAAGAAACACAGAAGGACGATATCCCTGCTGGACAGGATCTGATCTGAGATATCCCTGCTGGACAGGATCTGATCTGAGATGAACATAAATTCATCGAATGGATGCCAACAGCATTTCACTGAGAAGAGATTCTACATTTTATGCTGTACAGTTAGTTAGTTAGTTAGTTAGTTAGTTAGTTAGTTAGATTAAAAGGGGCCTCCTGTGAACTGGGGTGTGTGTGGCTTCTCAGGTCATGGCAGGTCAGGGAGGGGCTGAGGAGTGTCCCATTGGTCTTGACAATAGGCACCAGTCAGATGTTAATGTCAGGGCCTGAGAGTTCCTCAGGGGAATGAATGGAGACCCTTGCTCACCTAAAAAATGCCTGACCTTGGAAAAGGTCTTGTGGAAAGCAGGCACTTGAAACTGTGGTTTCACATCTTACCAGAAAGCTCCCTCTCAGAAGGGAAAGTCACCGTGATATCTTACTTTTTGCCCAAGGATACCCTACCATTCTGATCATTCTTACTGAATTAAGTCTTCTACTGCAAATAATTAAATAATAGAAGACTTAATTCAGTAAGCCTTTGACTTACTGAATTAACTAAGAGTGAGTAAGTAAGTAAGCAAATATGTGGATAGATGAACAAACAAATAAATACAAAGTGCACTGACTTTTGGTTTCATAATGAATCTCTCATTCTCTCTCTCTCTCCACACACACACACACACACACACACACAAACAAACAAAAACTAAATATACAATAAAAGGAAGCATAACACGTTTACTCAAGGGGCAGAGTGAACTCTGAAAATTTTCCAGGCAGGGCAATATAGAGAGATGTTCCATGTCGGGCTGCAGAGATAGTTTAGGTTCAATTCCCAGAATCCACAAGGCAGCTCACAGCTGTCTGTAATCCATGAGCCTGAGAGCCATGGCAAAACCACAAAAGCACATAAGATAAAAATAAATAAATTTTTTAAAGGAAGAGATTGGGGGGGAAGAGAGAAAGAAAATAAGAACAAACTGAGAAACAAGGAAAGATAGTGCAGGCTGGCTTGCCTGGCTGGCTTGCTTTCAGTTCCCTGACAGAAATAAGCACATTATGGAGGAACCACAAAGTTGTTACACTATGTGGGTGTAATGAGGAGAGATTGTGAGTGAGTGTGTCCTGTAAGAACAAAGTTAGTCCCATAGTTGATGAAATTCATTATCCCAAACCTTCAACAGAATATATTCCAAGCTTGCAAATGTGTAGTCAGCATGTGACAGGTTGTGCTGGAGATGCTGAGAACTGGGGTTCACCCAGGGGAGCCCTCAATGCAAGAGCAGACACTCATTCCCGTGAACAGTGAGAGAGGGAGGGATCATTCATTCCTATACTCAAGTTTAAGGAAAGATGAATGGCTATTGAGAGACCACTTAGAGATATGAAAAATCTTTTCCTAAAAATCAAATTTCTCAATCAGTATGCAACTGCTGTGGTGCTTCTCCTAGATAGAGCAAGACACACACACACACACACACACACACACACACACACAAACTGATTCCTTGATCTACAGCCACAGGAAGGAGACACCACCAACTTGAATCACAATATTATCAGAGCATGGGAAGAGTGTAAAAAGGACACAAAAGGAGAGATAATTCTGGTCCTCCCTTGCTTCCTTCCTTCCTCCTTCCTTCCTTCCTTCCTTCCTTCCTTCCTTCCTTCCTTCCTTCCTTCCTGTTTTCCCCTCAGGAAGTGACTGACAGATGAGACTTTGTCCAAGCAAGTTATGAAATACCAGACTTGAGTTCCCCCTCTGTAGGTATTAGTTAGTCAGTCAGTCCTCCCTTCTTTCTGTAGGAAGGTGGTGCATGTCTCTCAGAATTTAACTGGTTTCCTCTGCCGAAGGTGACCCAGGGGTAAGCTTTCTAAGCCTTATTCAGAGCTATAGAGGATGCACCGTGACTTCCTAGACCTCAGGGAGTATAGGGGTGGTAGCTTGATGCTTCAGACTCATATCAGTGAAGGGCAGAACATAGTCTGCATTCACAAAAATTCACAACACAGAGGCATCCTCACTTACTAACAGCCCAGGACACACAGAGATAACAAGAAATTGCAGTCTCGGCCAGGCTGTAGTGAGTGGGGGTCGGTGCATGCTTTTAATCTCTGCTCACACAAAGATCTCTGTGAGCTCAAGGATGGCCTGATTTACAGAATGAGTTTTAGGATAGCCCAAGTTAGACAAAGAAACCCTTTCTTGAAAAACAAAACAGCAAAAGAAAGAAAGAAAGACAGAAAGAAAGAAAAGAAAGGAAAAAGACAAAAGAAGAAGAAAGAAAAAAGAAAAAAATTGCAGTCTCTTCCTACTCTCTCATCAATTGGCTCTTAAAGAGCTCTCAGGCTGACCGGGAGACCAGGGTGTGATTTATAACTGGGAAGCCAGAAAACTTGGGCTGGTCCAGGAGGACTGGCTGCAGCACTTGATGCCTCAACCCTGCTAATGGCTGTAATACGGGCTTTGGCAGAGCACTACTCCCCTTTCTCTATCATTATTGCTACACAACGAAAAGGACTTGTGGGGGATGATGTGCAGTGCTTGTACTGAAATCTCACTGACACCTTCAGAACTCCTTGTCAATTCCTGAATGTGTCAAATCAACTATCGTGAATCTTTGTTGTGGGTTGGCCCTTCAGGAACTCAGAGAAACAAGACAGGCCTATTGCATCCCAGAAACCTCCCAGTTCCTGAGCCCAAGCTCTGGAAGTCTCAAAGCCATCACATCCAGAAATCTCTCCAGTCCCTGCTAGTGGTGAACTCACTTTGTCTTCCTCCCTCTGGCCTCTGCACGATCTCCATTCTCTAGACAACATGTCGAGTAGGAGTCTTATAGGTACTGAGAGAGTGTGTCTTGAGGGCAGTTGGCGTTTCTAGGACACGAGTGACATCACAAAATTCTGAGACCTCTCCGGGATACCATAGAATCTCCAGAGAAGAGACTGCTGATGACGTGAGGCACGGCCTTTACCTCCTTGCTAATATTTCTCCCTGAACTGACCGACCGACCAACCGACTGGAAGCTGAGCTTTCCTTTTCAGGAGTCTCTCCTGTGTCACAGAGGGAGCCATTCAGTGTCTCCTCCTGCCAAAACCAGAAATTTCTCTCTGCTTCATTAAAATCTTTTCACTATGTCCTTCACGGAATGACATATCATTTCTCCCTCTCCTGAACAGATATTCATCCTCAGTAATATGACAAATTAGGCCAGGTGGACACAGAGGATGAGTCCTCTGAAGTGAACGAGCACATAAGGAAGGCTAAACTTAACGGAACTTGACTCTCAGTGGCAAGAGATGAATAGCTGCTGCCAAGGAACAGAGACAGGCATCGGGCTGAGGCACCATCTGGGTGGCTTTCGGTATCCTCCAGCATCATCAGAGCTCTGTGGGAAACTCAGCCCAAAGGAGGGGCCATGTTCAAAGGGAGAGGGAATTTTCTAGGACTGCACTGTTTTCTTTTTCATGTTTTTTTTTAACTCAGTAAAAACTTCACCCAAAATATGTTACAGGGTTGGAGGTCATTAAGTTACTTAGTTATTCTAATGCTGTTGGGCTGAGATAGAGTATAATGTTGATAGGGAGTTATTTTTGAGAAGATTGTGTGCTAGATTCTCATTAAGTCTCGTTCAAAAGTGGTCAACTTTAAAATGAACTCCTTAAATTGCAATCTCTATGGCGAGGAATACACAGTGCATCATTCCTTGCCATATGTAAGAGTGCAGCAGCTCTGGAGATGTCACTCTGGGGATGCGGCACTTCTGTATTAACTTTCCCCAGTCTACTTTCTTAGGTTGCAGTCTCATTTTTTTTTCTTTTTTTCTTTCTTTCTTTTTTTAACACTGCTTATGACTGTAGTTGGTGTCTCTTTTTATATATATATATATATATATATATATATATATATATATATATATATATATATATATATTTATCATACATATGCCTCGACCTGACAGGTCGACCAGTTGGCTCTCTGTGCACTCTCTCTTTTCACTAAACTAGAAGCATGTCCACCAGTTATCTGATAAAGTGTTTGGCCTTAAAATGCTAAGTACCCAGGTCGACCAGTTGCCCTCCTGAACGTGTGTCGACCAGTGGTCTTTTTCCATGTCTTGATTGACTAATGTCATTTTTAAATCTGTCTGTCAGTTTGTTTATCTGTTGTTCATTTCTCTATCTCAACCCCCCCTACTCACTCTTTTTTTTTTTTTTTATTTATTTATCTATCTATTTATTTATCTATCTATCTATCTATCCATCCATCTCCATCCATCCATCCATCCATCCATTCATCCAGATGGCAGGAGTTGAGAGGAAGGTGCCCGGTGGTCTTCCAGAAATAAATAAATAAACCTGGAAATAAATAGCTGAATATTAATTCATTCGAATAATATTTTTTAAGAAGAAACCTCAAATTTATTTATTTTTTTTTTTACAGTTTAAACTTTAGATTTGCTTATTTAGGGATTTTATTTTTTTATTTTTTATTTTTTTTAATTTTTTATTTATTTATTTTATTTTTCTCCATTAACAGCTTCAACTGGGTGTGGGGCAACAGAACCATTCCCAGCACAACCATGGGTGTGGGGTTCCCCACAGTCTCCCCAGGGCAATGGTTCCTGCAATGATCTCTAGGGGGAAACAGCTCCCAACAGATCCCCTCCCCCTCCCATACAAAGGCAGGCAGCTATCACGTGGAGAGCACCAGTCAGAGTCAACCATGTTGTCAGACCAAAGGAGAAGGGACTGAGACAAGGAGAGACCCTCCTCTCGAGTGGTGAAGCAATCCATCTCTCCTGGGAACAGAGGGGTGCCCGATGACTCCTAGGTCGAGTGGGGACCAGGCCTTTTTTCTTTCCCCCTTACCCGTCCTAGGGTTCCCAGGGCCCTGCCTTAGGTTGGGGGATTATCCTGCCATAAGTCGCCCGTCCTTGGAGCTCCTCAAATAAAAGGCATCTAGCAGGATTAAAGTAAGCAGATCACAGGGCACCCTGTCTTAGGCCATGTGGAGAGCTCCCTCATACCTGTACCATGCCATATTGAGTCGGTTTCTACAACCTCTGTATGGTGTGCTCTTCAGGCGAGGATCCACACTAACTCCCGTCATTGGGCCCCTGCGTCTATCATTAATGAAAAGACTGTGAGGAGCTCCTCAAACAAAAGATATAATGATATAATTTTGGCACCAATAACTCCATCTCCAGATAAGAAGAAAGGGCTTTTTCCCAACCCAGTATTCACCTTCTAGTCTGGCCTATGGTATGACCTCCTTCCTAAGTGCCTACTCCACATAAAGTTACGTGTGCTGCCTGCCAAAAAATTAGGGCAGTGTAAAAGGGATCAAAATCCAAAATTTTTAACATATGCATTAAAACCAAACACTTTACAACATGTGTCAAACTTTTCCCATTATCTATAAGCAGATACAAATATCATTAGCTCATATTCAGTAGGAGTACAATGACATACATTGTTGTTATCAAATACCATCAGTTCCAGCCTCTGGGCAACAGTAACAGGAACCCCCAATTTCCCCCTTCTTAAGTGAAGAGAGGTTAATATTTTAAATAAAATGAGTTCTGTGTCCCAAAGTTTAAAGCAGTCTGATGTTTAGTCTGCAACTCAGCTCCAAAGCAGACCAGAGTTCAAGCTGCAGAAGCAGTTTAGCATTTGTGCTCCAGGACAGGTGGGGTAACCAGGGTGAGGCGAGCTGGATTCAGGTACATGAAACACATCCTGGCCCTTATGTCAGCCGGGTCTCCCTGGACTCTGGGGGCTGGATGACACCAATGCAGAGTGGTGTAGCTGGTTTTGTCAGCAGGCACTCCTTTCCTTGCGGGTAGGGAAGACCGGACCAAGGATCTCTCCTCAATCACCTCTGGAAGTCTGGAACTCCTCTGTGTCCGCAGCCTCGACATCACGTCCAGAATTCATTTTCTTTCTGTGAAAAAAGCACAAACACATCCTCGACCCCAAATATATATAGGTCGGGTTTTTTCATGATGCATTACGAGGGCTTTTTCACCTTGTCTTAGCAAAGGTCAGCTTGGTGTCAACAAGCCAGATCCGTTTGCATCAGGATCTTCTGGCAACTTTTATGAGTTGCTTTGAAGGAGCCTTGTTATGCTCCATAATTTTTATTATTATTAGCCAGATATGCAGTTCCTCCATTGGAAGAGCCATTTGTAAAATTTAGCATAAAATCCTTTAAGGGATTTTTTGCTATAACTTTAGCAAAATACAGGTGCATAAATTGTAGCAATGATCTGGGAAAAGACCATTGTTTTTGGCCTTTGAATTTAGCAAAGGCAAATATCCAGGAATCAATCTTAAAATTATCAATGAGTCTACTGTTTAGTATAAGAAACCTTGATCATAGTCAAAATTTTGTTAAACCATTTTCCAGATTCTATCCTGTCCTTTTATATCAGACAGGCTACTGGTTTAAATTAAGAGCTTAATATCTTAACTAGCAAAACTGATAAGATTTAGCCATAAGCCTCATTTTTTATAAAACTGTTGTAGAATAAGTTTTACATTTAATATACACACTTGCCATAGCTGAATTATAATTAATATACTGTTTTTGTTGATTATTGTATACTTTATCTGTTGATTTATACTTTACCTGCTTGAGTACCTGTTAGGCAGCTGTTTTAAGCTCTCTATTGGAAACTGTTTTTTGTAAGAATTTTACCTTGCAGCTCAAGGTCTCCCATAAGAATATTATCACTAGAGCTTTAACCATTGGACATCCAACCAAAAGTTTGTAAGCTATCCTTTTTTTTAGTTTTTTTTTATATTGGAAAAAAAGAAATTTCTGCCTCCTCCCCACCTCCCATTTCCCTCCCCCTCCTCCCACTCCTCCCTACCTCCCTCCTCCTCCCCCTCGTTATCCAGACCGAAGTGCAGTCAGGGTTCCCTGCCCTGTGGGAAGTACAAAGTCCTCCCCCCTCAATCCTGGTCTAGGAAGGTGATCATCCAAACTGGCTAGGCTCCCACCAAGCCAGAACATGAAGTAGGATCAAAACCCTGTGCCATTGTCCTTGGCTTCTCAGCAGCCCTCATTGGGTTCACCTTCTTATTTAGCTTCTTTAGTATCACAGAATATAGACTCAATGACCATAATTTGTGACTAGAAACCAATTATGAGTGAGTACATCCCATGTTCCTCTTTTTGGGTCTGAGATACCTCACTCAAGATAGTGTTTTCTATTTCCATCCATTTGCATGCAAAATTCGAGAAGTCATTGTTTTTTACTGCTGAGTAGTATTCTAATATGTAAATATTCCACACTTTCTTTATCCATTCTTCCACTGAAGGACATCTAGGTTGTTTCCAGGTTCTGGCTATAACAAACAATGTTGCTATGAACATAGTTGAACAAATGCTTTTGTCATGTGATAGGGTATCTCTTGGGTATATTCCCAAGAGTGGTATTGCTGGGTCCAGAGGTAGGTTGATCCCGACTTTCCTGAGAAACCGCCACACTGATTTCCAAAGTGGTTGCACAAGTTTGCATTCCCACCAACAATGGATGAGGGTACCCCTTCCTCCACAACCTCTCCAGCAAAGACTATCATTGGTGTTTTTGATTTTAGCCATTCTGAAAGGCGTAAGATGATATCTCAATGTTGTTTTGATTTGCATTTCCCAGATCACTAAGGAGGTTGAGCATGACCTTAAGTGTCTTTTGGCCATTTGGAATTCTTCTGTTGAGAATTCTCTGTTCAGCTCAGTGCCCCAATTTTTAATTGGGTTATTTAGCGTTTTAAAGTTTAGTTTCTTGAGTTCTTTATATATTTTGGAGATCAGGCCTTTGTCTGTTGCTGTGTTGGTGAAGATCTTCTCCCATTCAGTAGGTTGCCTTTTTGTCTTAGTGACAGTGTCCTTTGCTTTACAGAAGCTTCTCAGTTTCAGGAGGTCCCATTTATTCAATGTTTCCCTTAATGTCTGTGCTTCTGGGGTTAAACATAGGAAGCGATCTCCTGTGCCCAACTGTTGTAGGGTACTTCCCACTTTCTCTTCTATCAGGTTCAGTGTGTTAAGATTGAATATTGAGGTCTTTGATCCATTTGGACTTGAGTTTTGTGCATGGTGACAGATATGGGTCTATTTTCATTCTTCTACAGGTTGAAATCCAATTGTGCCAGCACCATTTGTTGAAGATGCTTTCTTTCTTCCAATGTATGTTTTTAGCTCCTTTATCAAAAATGAGGTGTTTATAGGTTTGTGGGTTAAAATCCGGGTCTTCTGTACGATTCCATTGATCGAGTTCTCTGTTTTTATGCCAGTACCACACTGTTTTCATTACTGTAGCTCTGTAATAGAGTTTGAAATCAGGGATGGTAATGCCTCCAGAAGTTCCTTTATTGTATAAGATTGTTTTGGCTATCCTGGGTTTTTTGTTTTTCCATATAACGTTGATTATTGTCCTCTCAAGATCTGTGAAGAATTTTGATGGGATTTTGATGGGAATTGCATTGAATCTATACATTGCTTTTGGTAGAATTGCCATTTTTACTATGTTGATCCTCCCAATCCAAGAGCAAGGGAGGTCCTTCCATTTTCTGGTATCCTCTTCAATTTCTTTCTTCAATGCCTTAAAGTTCTTGTCAAATAAATCTTTCACTTCCTTGGTTAGAGTTACCCCAAGATATTTTATGCTGTTTGTGGCTATCGTGAAAGGTGATGCGTCTCTGATTTCCCTCTCTGTTTCCATATCCTTTGTGTAAAGGAGGGCAACTGATTTTTTGGAGTTGATCTTGTATCCGGCCACATTACTAAACGTGTTTATCAGCTGTAGGAGTTCTTTGGTGGAGTTTTTGGGGTCGCTTATGTACAATATCATATCATCTGCAAATAAGGAAAGTTTAACTTCTTCCTTGACAATTCGAATCCCCTTGATCCCCTTGTGTTGTCTTATTGCTATCGCTAACACTTCAAGCACTATATTGAAGAGGTATGGAGAGAGTGGACAGCCTTGTCTTGTTCCAGATTTCAGTGGGATGGCTTTGAGTTTCTCTCCATTTAATTTGATGTTAGCTGTCGGCTTGGTGTAAATAGCTTTTATTATATTTAGGTACGTCCCTTGGATCCCTAATCTCTCCAAGACTTTTATCATAAAGGGATGTTGAATTTTGTCAAATGCTTTTTCAGCATCTAATGAAATGATCATATGGTTTTTTTCTTTCAGCTTATTTATATGATGGATTACATTGATAGATTTTCATATGTTGAACCAGCCCTGCATCTCTGGGATGAAGCCTACTTGGTCATAATGGATAATTTTTCTAATGTGTTCTTGGATTCGGTTTGCCAGTATTTTGTTGAGGATTTTTCCGTCGATGTTCATGAGCGAGATTGGCCTGTAATTCTTTTTCCTGGTTGAGTCTTTGTGTGGTTTTGGTATCAGAGTAACTGTAGCTTCATAAAAGGAATTTGGCAATGACTCTTCTGTTTCTATATTGTGAAATACATTAAGGAGTATAGGTATTAGGTCTTCTTGGAAGTTCTGGTAGAATTCTGCATTGAAACCATCTGGACCTGGACTTTTTTTGGTAGGGAGGTTTTTGATAACAGTTTCTAATTCTTCGCCACTAACAGGTCTATTTAGATCGTTCACCTGGTCTTGGATTAGCTTTGGTATATGGTATTTATCTAAAAAAAAAGTGTCGATTTCTTCCACATTTTCCAATTTTGTGGCATACAGGCTTTTGTAGTAAGATCTCATTATTCTCTGAATTTCCTCTGTGTCTGTTGTTATGTCACCCTTTTCATTTCTGATCTTATTAATGTGCATATTCTCTCTCTGCCGTTTGATTAGTTTGGATAGGGGTTTATCAATCTTGTTGATTTTCTCCAGGAACCAGCTTTTTGTTTCATTGATTCTTTGGATAGTTTTCTGTGTTTCTATTTTATTGATTTCTGCCCTCAGTTTGAATATTTCCAGTCTTCTACTCCTCCTAGGTGAGTCTGCTTCTTTCTTTTTCTAGAGCTTTCAGGTGGGCTGTTAAGTCTCCAATGTGTGCTTTCTCTGTTTTCTTTAAGGGGGCACTTAGTGCTATGAACTTTCCTCTCAGGACTGCTTTCATAGTGTCCCATAAGTTTGAGTAGGTTGTTTCTTCATTTTCATTGAATTCAAGGAAGACTTTAATTTCTTTCTTTATTTCTTCCTTGATCCATGTGTTGTTCAGTAGTTGACTGTTCAGTTTCCATGAGTTTGTAGGCTTTCTGGGTGTAGCTTTGTTGTTGAATTCTAACTTTAATCCATGGTGATCTGATAAGACGCAGGAGGTTAGGCATATTTTTTTCAACCTGTGGAAGTTTCCTTTGTTACCGAGTATGTGGTCAATTTTTGAGAAGGTTCCATGAGCTGCAGAGAAGAAGGTATATTCTTTTCTTTTTCGGTGGAATGTTTTATAGATGTCTGTTAAGTCCATTTGATTCATTACCTCCATTAATTCTCTTATTTCTCTGTTAGGTTTCAGTCTGATTGACCTGTCCATTGGTGAGAGAGGAGTGTTGAAGTCTCCTACTATTAGTGTGTGCGATTTGATGGCAGCCTTGAGTTTTAGTAATGTTTCTTTTACGTACGTGGGTGCTTTTACATTAGGGGCATAGATATTCAGGATTGAGACTTCCTCCTGATGAATTGTTCCTGTTATGAGTATAAAATGTCCCTCTCCATCTCTTCTGATTGATTTAAGTTTGAAATCAACTTTGTTAGAAATTAGTATGGCCACCCCTGCTTGTTTCTTAGGTCCATTCGCTTGATAAGCCTTTTCCCAGCCCTTTACTCTGAGTAGTTGCCTGTCTTTGTGTTTGAGGTGTGTTTCTTGTAGACAGCAGAGTGTTGGATCCTGTTTTCGTATCCAATCTCTTAGCCTGTGCCTTTTTATAGATGAGTTGAGTCCATTGACATTACGTGATATTAATGTCCAGTGGTTGTTCATTCCGGTCATTTTTCTAGTAATAGAATTTGTGTGTTTCCCTTCTTTGAGATGTGTTGGTGAAGGGACTGTATATATCTGAGTTATAGTGGGCCTTGGTGGACTCCTTGGTTTGTGCTTTTCCTTCTATTACTTTCTGTAAGGCTGGATTTGTGGCTACATACTGTTTAAATTTGTTTTTATCTTGAAAAATTTTGTTTTCTCCATTTATAGTGAACGAAAGTATGGCTGGGTATAGTAGTCTGGGCTTGCATCCATGGTCTCTTAGTTTCTGCAGTACATCTATCCAGGACCTTCTGGATTTCATGTTTTCCAAAGAGAAGTCAGGTGTAAGTCTAATGGGTTTGCCTTTATAAGTAACTTGGCCTTTTTCCTTTGCAGCTCTTAATATTCTTTCTTTATTCTGTATGCTTTGTGTTTTGATTATTATATGGCGAGGGGATGTTCTTTTTTGATCCAGCCTATTTGGTGTTCTGTATGCTTCTTGGATCTTCATAGGTATATCTTACTTTAGGTTGAGAAAATTTTCTTCTATAATTTTATTAAATATATTTTCTGGACCGTTGAGCTGCACTTCTTCTCCTTCTTCAACTCCAATTATTCTTAGGTTTGGTCTTTTTATTGTGTCCCAGATTTCCTGAATGTTTTGTGATGAGAGCTTGTTGGATTTGCTGTTTTCTTTGATCAGTGCATTTATTTTCTCTATGGTATCTTCAGCGTCTGAGATTCTTTCTTCAATCTCTTGTATTCTGTTGGTTATACTCGTTTCTGTAGTTTCTATTCGTTTACCTAGATTCTCTATGTCCAGACGGCCCTCAGTTTGTGTTTTCTTCCTTGTCTCCATTTCAGTTTTCAGGTCTTGAACTGTTTCCATTATCTGTTTGATTGTTTTTCCTTGGTGTCCTAGGGTATCATTCACTGATTTATTCAATTCTTCAAACTTTCTGTTATACTTCTCATCTATTTCTATGAGGGTATCATTCACTGATTTATTAAATTCTTCAAACTTTCTGTTATACTTCTCATCCATTTCCATGAGAGCGTTTTTTGCATGCTGTTTAAGGATGTCAATCACTTTCAAAGATTCCATTTTTTTTCCTTCTTCTTGATTAAGGTGTTCATGTCCTCCTGATGTGAGGTCCCTGGGTTCTGGTGGTTTCATGTTGTTTTTCAGATTGTTGGGTGAATTCCTGCATTGGCGCCTGCCTATCTCTTCCTCCGAATGCTCCCCTAAGGATCTTCTTTTACAGGATCAGGTCTCCTTGCCCACTGATGTTACTTCCCAGTGATGGGACTCTCCCGTGATGGCTCTCTAGGTGCCCCAGTGATGGATCTCCTGGAGCCAAGATCAGCTCTCCTTGCTGGTTCGGAAGCTTGTAAACAAGGCGCCGACCCTGCTTGGTGCAGGCAGGCTACTGAGGACAAAGGAATTCGCGCGCGCCCGGCTGCCCTCCGGATACTGCCCCAGCGCCCAGACAGGCTGAGCTGGGTGATGTTATTTGCCCAGAGATGGCAGGGAGAGAGAAGTGAGGGAGGGTTCTGGGTACACGCTGGGTGAGGTATGAAGAGAGAGGCGGTATGCAGGTGTACAGGCCCTGCAGGAAATAGTTCCTTGACCCGGGCTTTGGCCGTGGGACAGAAACTCACTCACCCTGAGAAGGTTTTTCTGGTGCCGAGATCAGCACTCCTTGCTGGTTGGGTAGCTTGTAAACAAAGCGCCTACCTGCGAGGTGCAGGCAGGCTACTGAGGACAAAGGAATTCGCGCCCGCCCGGCTGCCCTCCGGATACTGCCCCAGCGCCCAGACAGGCTGAGCTGGGTGATGTTATTTGCCCAGAGATGGCAGGGAGAGAGAAGTGAGGGAGGGTTCTGGGTACACGCTGGGTGAGGAATGAAGAGAGAGGCGGTATGCAGGTGTACAGGTCCTGCAGGAGATAGTTCCTTGACCCGGGCTGCGGCCGCGGGTCAGAAACTCACTCACCCCGAGAAGGTTATTCTGGTGCCGAGATCAGCACTCCTTGCTGGTTGGGTAGCTTGTCTCATTCAAATAATATTAAAACTGTTCAAGTTGAAAACAATTGCTTTCTTTTCTGTTTGCCCAGAGATCTGACTGATTGCAACTTGGAAAGAAGAAGGCCGTGCTGGACAGAGACTTCCCTACTGCTTTGGGTGGGGTGGCTGACTGAACATGGGTGGGTCGACCAGTTTCCATGTTTTGTCTTTTATGGATTTAATGGATGTGTCTCATTTTTTTTCATGACACCTTGTGTATTTCTTTGCTTCCTTACTTATCTATATATTTACTTCATTAAAAAATGACCCACCTAGTTATTTACTTACTTTTTCGTACATTCCTTACTTCACTTCCTTATCTTCTTTCATATATCTCTTTATCTGCTCATTTATTTACTTATTGAATATTCCAATTATTACTTATTTTTATTCATTTATTTGTTCTTTGTCTATTTTTATGTAGGTGTTTACTTACTTTCTTATTTTTTTCTTTTAAATATTTTTTTTCCTTTGGAAATGTGGATCATTTATTGTTTTCTTCCTTCCTTCCTTCCTTCCTTCCTTCCTTCCTTCCTTCCTTCCTTCTTCCTTTCTGTCTCCTGACTGTCACTGGCTATCTCAATGGTTCTGGGTGAGTGTCAGCAAAGCAGTTCCTGAAATGTAATTTGATGAAGGGATAGATAGATAGATAGATGGGATGCACACGCGCTCGCACACACACACATTTGCACGCACTTGCATGACATGTACAGATGTAGGGGTTCCAATATTTTCAGAGGAAGGAGCTCACTGGTAATAATAAATGTGCTGATAAATAAGGCTGGAAAAAGCTGAATCATTAAAAGTCTTCAAATAAATAAAAAGCAATTCCATTTCTCTCTCTCTCTTCTCTCTCTCTCTCTCTCTCTCTCTCTCTCTCTCTCTCTCTCTCTCTCACCATATACCAGCACATCTGAACTGACTGCAAAATACAAAAGAAGAAGAAACACAGAAGGACGATATCCCTGCTGGACAGGATCTGATCTGAGATATCCCTGCTGGACAGGATCTGATCTGAGATGAACATAAATTCATCGAATGGCTGCCAACAGCATTTCGCTGAGAAGAGATTCCACATTTTATGCTATACAGTTAGTTAGTTAGTTAGTTAGATTAAAAGGGGCCTCCTGTGAACTGGGGTGTGTGTGGCTTCTCAGGTCATGGCAGGTCAGGGAGGGGCTGAGGAGTGTCCCATTGGTCTTGACAATAGGCACCAGTCAGATGTTAATGTCAGGGCCTGAGAGTTCCTCAGGGGAATGAATGGAGACCCTTGCTCACCTAAAAAATGCCTGACCTTGGAAAAGGTCTTGTGGAAAGCAGGCACTTGAAACTGTGGTTTCACATCTTACCAGAGAGCTCCCTCTCAGAAGGGAAAGTCACCGTGATATCTTACTTTTTGCCCAAGGATACCCTACCATTCTGATCATTCTTACTGAATTAAGTCTTCTACTGCAAATAATTAAATAATAGAAGACTTAATTCAGTAAGCCTTTGACTTACTGAATTAACTAAGAGTGAGTAAGTAAGTAAGCAAATATGTGGATAGATGAACAAACAAATAAATACAAAGTGCACTGACTTTTGGTTTCATCATGAATCTCTCATTCTCTCTCTCTCTCCACACACACACACACACACACACACAAACAAACAAAAACTAAATATACAATAAAAGGAAGCATAACACGTTTACTCAAGGGGCAGAGTGAACTCTGAAAATTTTCCAGGCAGGGCAATATAGAGAGATGTTCCATGTCGGGCTGCAGAGATAGTTTAGGTTCAATTCCCAGAATCCACAAGGCAGCTCACAGCTGTCTGTAATCCATGAGCCTGAGAGCCATGGCAAAACCACAAAAGCACATAAGATAAAAATAAATAAATTTTTTAAAGGAAGAGATTGGGGGGAAGAGAGAAAGAAAATAAGAACAAACTGAGAAACAAGGAAAGATAGTGCAGGCTGGCTTGCCTGGCTGGCTTGCTTTCAGTTCCCTGACAGAAATAAGCACATTATGGAGGAACCACAAAGTTGTTACACTATGTGGGTGTAATGAGGAGAGATTGTGAGTGAGTGTGTCCTGTAAGAACAAAGTTAGTCCCATAGTTGATGAAATTCATTATCCCAAACCTTCAACAGAATATATTCCAAGCTTGCAAATGTGTAGTCAGCATGTGACAGGTTGTGCCTAGAGTCGACCAGTTGTCTTTTTCCATGTCTTGATTGACTAATGTCCTTTTTAAATGTGTCTGTCGTTTTGTTTATCTGTTCTTCCTTTCTCTATTGCAACCCGCCCTACTTACTCGATTTATTTTTTTATATACTTATCTATCTGTCTATCTATCTATCTATCTATCTATCTATCTATCTATCTATCTATCCATCCAGATGTGAGGAGGTGAGAGGAAGGTGCCCTGTGGTCATCCAGGGGTAAATAAGTAAGGCTGGGAATAAATAGTTGAATATTCATTCATTCGAATAATATTAAAACTGTTCAAGTCGAAAACAATTGCTTTCTTTTCTGTTTGCCCAGAGATCTGACTGACTGCAACTTGGAAAGAAGAAGGCCCTGCTTGACAGAGACCTCCCTCCTGCTTTGGGTGGGGTGGCTGAGTGAACGTGGGTGGGTCGACCAATTTCCATTTTTGTCTTTTATGGATTGAATGGATGTGTCTCATTTTTTTCATGACTTCTTATGTATTTCTTTTCTTCCTTACTTATCTATTTAGTTACTTCTTTAAAAAATGACCCATCTAATTATTTACTTACATTTTCGTACATTCCTTACTTCACTTCCTTATCTTCTTTCATATATCTGTTTATCTGCTCATTTATTTCCTTATTGAATATTCCAATTATTATTTATTTTTATTCATTTATTCGTTCTTTGTCTATTTTTATGTAGGTATTTACTTACTTTCTTAATTTTTTTTACTTTTTAAAACTTTTTTCTTTCTTTGGGAATGTGGATCATTTATTTCCTTCCTTCCTTCCTTCCTTCCTTCCTTCCTTCCTCCCTTCCTTCTTTCCTTCCTTCCTTCCTTCCTTCCTTCCTTCTTATTTTATGTCTCATGACAGTCACTTGCTATCTCTATGGTTCTGGGTGAGTGTTAGCAAAGCAGCTCCAGAAATGGAATTTGATGAAGGGATAGATAGATAGATTGATTGATAGATAGATAGATAGATAGACAGATAGATGGGATGCACACACACTTGCACACACACACACACATATGCACGCACGTGCATGACATGTACAGATATGGGATTCCAATGTTTTCTGAGGAAGGTGCTCAATGGTAATAATAAATGTGATGATAAATAAGGGTGGAAATAGCTGAATCATTAAAAGTCTTCAAATAAATAAAAAAGCAATTCCCTCTCTCTCTCTCCCTCTCTCTCTCTCTCTCACCATATACCAGCACTTCTGAACTGACTGCAACATACAAAAGAAGAAGAAACCCAGAAGGAAGATATCCCTGCTGGACAGGATCTTATCTGAGATATCCCTGCTGGACAGGATCTGATCTGAGATGAGCATAAATTCATCGAACGGCTGTCAACAGCATTTCACTGAGAAGAGATTCCACATTTTATGCTGTACAGTTAGTTAGTTAGTTAGTTAATTAGATTAAAAGGGGCCTCCTGTGAACTGGGGTGGGGTGTGGCTTCTCAGATCACGTCAGGTCACGGAGGGGCTGAGGAGTGTCCCATTGGCCTTGACTATAGGCACCAGTCATATGTTAATGTCAGGGCCTGAGAGTTCCTCAAAGGGAATGAATGGAGAATCTTCCTCACCTAAAAACACCTGACCTTTTTAAAGGACTTGTGGAAAGCAGGCACTTGAAACTGTGGTTTCAAGTCTTACCAGAAAGCTCCCTCTCAGAAGGGAATGTCACCGTGATATCTTACTCTTGGACCAAGGATACCCTACCATTCTGATCATTCTTACTGAATTAAGTCTTCTACTGCAAATAAGTAAATAATAGAAGACTTAATTCAGTAAGTCTTCTACTTACTGAATTAACTAAGAGTGAGTAAGTAAGTAAGCAAATATGTGGTGGATAAACAAACAAATAAATACAAAGTTTGCTGACTTTTGGTTTCATAATGAATCTCTCTCTCACACACACACACACACACACAAACAAACAAAAACTAAATATACACTAAAAGGAAGCATAACACGTTTACTCAGGGGGCAGAGTGAACTCTGAAAGTTTTCCAGGCAGGGATATATAGAGAGAGGTTCCATGTCCGGCTGCAGAGATAGTTTACGTTCAATTCCCAGCATCTACATGGCAGCTCACAGCTCTTTGTAATCCAGGAGCCTGAGAGCCATGGCAAAAACGCAAAGGCACATAAGATAAAAATAAATAAATTTTTTAAAGGAAGAGATTGGGGGGGGGAGAGAGACAGAATATAAGAACAAACTGAGAAACAAGGAAAGATAGTGCTGGCTGGCTGGCTGGCTGCCTGGCTGGCTGCCTGGCTTGCTTTCAGTTCGCTGAAATGTAATGTGTTCATAATGTGTGTGAAATGAGCACATTATGGAGGAACCACAAAGTTGTTACGCTATGTGGGTGTGTTGAAATAAGCAGTGGCGGGGCTGTGTCCCCAACACCCCGGCCGCTTGCACGACTAGCTTTACCCGAAATAATTACATGGACACTGTATTCTTTTAAGCACTGCTTGGCCCATTAGCTTCAACCTCTTAACCCATTTCTAATCATGAGAGTAAGCACCCCAAGGTGCGCTTACCGGGAAGATTCTAGCCTACATCCATCTTGAGTCGGAGCTTCATCCTTCTGCCTCAGAGAGCAGAGCTATCGTGAGGGGCGCATGGCGTCTCTGTCTGAGGCTTCTGGCTCTGAGGGAGCTGCATGCTTTCTGACCTTACTTCCTCTTCCTCTCAGCATTTTCTTCTGTTTACTCCACCCACCTATGTTCTAACCAATCGGGGCCAAGCAGTTTATTTATTGCTTATCCAATGAAATCAACAGATTGATATATGACACTCCCACATCACTTCCCCTTTTTCTGTTTAAACAAAAAGGAAAGGCTTTAACTTTAACATAGCAAATACAATATTACCTAAGCAAATAAAAAGTGAGTAATTTTCAAAACTCTAGAAATGACAGAGACATCTCGCTGCCTGTACAGTCACCCAAAGTTCCTCTGTACCGATGGGGCATCCATCTTCGGCCTACAGGCCCATAGTTTTCAGCAGACATTTCCACAAAGCAGGAAATTTCAAAGGCAGTCACTATCTGCTTGTCCTGAAGAATGTCTTGCAGACTCTTTCATGAATCAGGAACCCCGAAAGATCATCTCACCTTTAGGCAAGTTCAGTAGTCCTCTCTCTGCGGGTTCTCTGTGTCCAGTTTATGCAATAGTCCAGGCAAGAACAGTTTCTTGCCCAAATGGCTATCAAACTCCATAAGGATCCTCTTCGATGCCCATCTTCCTCTTGAAGTAGATTGGTGCCGCCAGGAGCAGAGTGTCTCATTGTCATGAAAAACCCTAAGTTATTAAAACATTTAAAATGCCATATTCTCTAGCCTTTGAAAGATATGTAAAAAGTCTATCTGAAATATATCTATGTACATCTAGAAAATCTTAACTAACATGACTACAAACTTGACTATTATTATCTATTAACAACCTATATACATTACATTTTTAAGTGAACTACACAATCACAATACCTTAATAAAGATCAGAAATACATATACATATAACAAAATTGACCGTAAATCTCTATCAATAAAACAAAATCTATACTAATGCAAATTATTCATACCTATATCATATCCCCCTTTAAATGTAAAAGAACGTTTATAAACCATATTTGGGAACATGGGCGCAGTTTTTCTCTCCAAACTGCTTCCTGCTGAATGGGGGCGTCGTTAATTAGGTCTTTCATGGTATAACCTGTGTGCCAGGGTCATCTCAGTTGGCAGTTGAGTGAAGCAATTTTCTGAAGATGTTCACAGCAACCCTTCAGGAGGGCGTGGTCCATCATACCATATTCAGATAGAAGAAATGAACAGGGTCTCATCCTCTGTGAAAACAAAACAAGAAACTCCTTTCCAAAGTATCATGTCCTTAGATCCAAATTGCAAAGTCAAGGCATTTCCAAAATATCTATGTTGAATTAGTTCAGCAGCATTTATAAACAAATATCTTTTAGTAGCTTTTGCTCCTTCCTCAGCATTCAAACAATTCAAAGAGAGCATAATAGCATACAGTATCAAGATTCTCTGTGTATTTTCCATCTTTGTACGCTTTATTTTAACTCTATTTTGTTTATTTTTATTTTATATTCTCTGTATCTTTGTCCTGGAATAACTCTGTAGACCAGGCTGTCCTTGAACTCTCAGAGATCCTTCCGTCTCTGCCTCCCAGGCATTGGGATTAAAGGTGTATGCTACCACACCTTGAACTCACAGAGATCTGTTTGTCTCTGCCTTCTAGGCACTGGGATTAAAGGCGTGTACTACCACACACAACAACTCTCGTCCTTTTTTAATTGTTTTTTACTCTAAGAACTTCAAATTTTAATCTGCATATATTTTCAACACACTGTAAATCATTTAAAATTTTTCTTTGTCTTTGAATCTCTCGTTACTGTATATCTCTCTTTTTCTGAATACATGAGTCTTCAATTTACCAAGCAATCTCAGTAGGACAAAAGCCGTGGCTTTGCCAGCTAGATTCAGTCCATTCCTTAGCTTTCTGCCTTTCCAACCTTGTGGCTAAGGTACCGGCCAGAGCCGCCTTCAGTGCCACAACTCTACAGTGTTTCAAGGTCCCTGCCAGCAAGTAAGTTGCAACAGACAACACTCAAGTCCTCTTTCTGTAGTCAGCCCTCCTGCCTCAAACAGTCAGTTTTTTCCCTGGCAGGATGGCCCAGAAAGCCCTCATTTTTAAATGGCGCAGCTTTTTTCCTGCTACTGCTGAAAACCGAAAACCATGCGTTCAGCTTTTCGTCAACACAGTTTAAGTGTTTTGTGGCAGGACCTCTTAATGAGCTGCAGGGTTTTGTAGCTGAAGCTGAGTCAGGAAGCCTCTCTTAGCTGAGAGCACTTGATTGCCTCTAGCAAGCAGAGCAGACCCGAGAAACTGCTGCTACCAAGAAAACATGCTTTACTCTTTCCCAAGCTTTTTCAGGCTTTAATGGATTCAGTTAGCCTCACGTTTGGCAGCCATCTGTTGAAATAAGCAGCGGCGGGGCTGCGTCCCCAACACCCTCGGCCGCTTGCGCAACTAGCTTTACCGGAAAAAATTACATGGACACTGTATTCTTTTAAGCACTGCTTGGCCCATTAGCTTCAACCTCTTAACCCATTTCTAATCATGAGAGTAAGCACCCCAAGGTGCGCTTACCGGGAAGATTCTAGCCTACATCCATCTTGAGTTGGAGCTTCATCCTTCTGCCTCAGAGAGGAGAGCTATCGTGAGGGGCGCACGGCGTCTCTGTCTGAGGCTTCTGGTTCTGAGGGAGCTGCATGCTTTATGACCTTACTTCATCTTCCTCTCAGCATTTTCTTCTGTTTACTCCACCCACCTATGTTCTAACCAATCGGGGCCAAGCAGTTTATTTATTGCTTATCCAATGAAATCAACAGATTGATATATGACACTCCCACATCATGGGTGTAAGGAGGAGAGATTGTGAGTGAGTGTGTCCTGTCAGAACAAAGTTAGTTCCATAGTTGATGAAATTCATTATCCCAAAACTTAAGCAGAATCTATCCCAAGCTTGCAAATGTGTGGTCAGCATGTGGCAGGTTGGGCTGGAGATGCTGAGAAATGGGGCTGACCCAGGGAGCCCTTAATGCAAGAGCAGACACTCATTCCCATGAAGAGTGAGGGAGGGAAGGACCATTCATTCCTATACTCAACTTTAAGGAAAGATGAATAGCAATGGAGAGACCACTCACAGACATGAAAAATCTTTTCCTAAAAATCAAATTTCTCAATCAGTATGCAACTGCTGTGGTGCTTCTCCAAGATAGAGCAAACACACACACACACACACACACACACACACACACACAAACTTATTCCTTGATCTAGAACCACGGGAAGGGGACACGGCCAATTTGAATCACAATATTCATTAGAGCATGAGAAGAGTGTAAAAGGGACACAAAAGGAGATATAATTCTAATACTTCCTTCCTTCCCTCAGGAAGTGACTGACAGATGAGACTTTGTTCAAGCAAGTTATGAAATAACAGACTGGAGTTTCCCCCTCTGTAGGTATTAGTTAGTCAGTCAGTCCTCCCTTCTTTCTGCAGGAAGGTGCTGCATGTCTCTCAGAAGTTACCTGGTTTCCTCTGCACAAGGTGACCCAGGGGAAAGCTTTCTAAGCCTTATTCAGAGCTATAGAGGATGCACCGTGACTTCAGAGACCTCAGGGAGTATAGGAGTGTGTGCTTGATGCTTCAGACTTATATCATTGAAGGGCAGAACATAGTCTGGATTCACAAACATTCACAACACAGAGCCATCCTCACTTACTAACAGCCCAGGACAAACAGAGATAACAAGAAATTGCAGTCTCGGACGGGCTGTGGTGTGTGCGTGGTCGGTGCATGCCTTTAAGCTCTGTGCACACACAGATTTCTGTGAGCTCAAGGATGGCCTGATTTACAGATTCACTTTTAGGACAGCCCACGATACACATAGAAACCCATTCTTGAAAAACTAAACAGCAAAAGAAAAAAGAAAGAAAGAATGAAATAAAGAAAAGAAAGGATAAAAACACAAAAGAAGAAGAAAGAAAAAAGAAAAAAATTCAGTCTCTTCCAACTCTCTCATCCATTGGCTCTTAAAGAGCTCTAGGCTGAACAGGAGACCAGGGTGTGATTTATAACTGGGAAGGTAGAAACTTTAGGGGGTCACAGGAGGACTGACTACAGCACTTGATGCCTCAAGCCTGCTAATGGCTGTACTACGGGCTTTGGCAGAGCATTACTACCCTTTCTCTATTATTACTGCTACACAACGAAAAGGACTTGGGAGGGAGGGGGGATAAAGAGCAGTGCTGGTATTGAAATCTCACTGACACCTTCCGCACTCCTTGTCAGTTCCCGGCTTTGTCAAATGAACTATCGTGAATCTTTGGTGTGGGTTGGCCCTTTAGGAACTCAGAGAAACAAGACAGGTCTATTGCATCCCAGAAACCTCCCAGTTCCTGAGCCCTAGCCCTGGAAGTCTCAATGCCATCACTTCCAGAAATCTCTCCAGTCCCTGCTAGTAATGAACTCACTTCGTCTTCCTCCCTCTGGCCTCTCCACAATCTCCCCTTCTCTAGACCACATGTCTAGAAGCGAGTATTTTAGGCACCGAGAGAGTGTGTCTTGAGGGCAGTTGGAGTTTTTAGGACACGCGTGACATCACAAAATTCTGAGAGCTCTCTGGGATACTGTAGAATTTCCAGAGAAGGTACTGCTGATGTCGTGAGGCACGGCCTTTACCTCCTGGCTAATATTTCTACCCAAACTGACTGACAGACCGACCGACCAACCAACTGAACGGAACGTGAGGTTTCCTTTCCAGGAGTCTCTCCTGTGACACAGATGGAGCCACTCAGGATCTCCTCCTGCCAAAACCAAAAATTTCTCTCTGCTTCATTAAAATCTTTTCACTACATTCCTTCACAAATGACCAACCTTTCCTGCATCTCCTGAACAGATATTCATCCTCAGTAATATGAGAAATTATGCCAGGAGGACACGGAGGATGAGGGTTGAGTCCTCTGAAGTGAAAGAGCACTTATGGAAGCCTAAACTTTAGGGAACTTGACTCTGAGTGGCAAGAGATGAATAGCTGCTGCCAAGGCACACATACAGGCATCAGGCTGAGGCACCAACTGGGAGGCTCTCTGTATGCTCCTGCATCATCAGAGCTGTGTGGGAAACTCAGCCCAAAGCAGGGGCCGTGTTCAAAGGGAGAGGGAATTTTCTAGGACAGCACTGTATTCTTTTTCAAGTTTTTTTTAACGCAGACAAAACTTCACACAAATTATGTTATAGGGTTGGAGGTCATTAAGTTACTTAGTTAGTCTAATGCTGTTGGGCTGAGATAGATTATAAGGTTGATGGGGAGTTATTTTTGAGAAGATTGTGTGCTAGCTTTTCATTATGTCTCATTCTAAAGTGGAGTCTCATTTTTTTTTTTTCTTTTTTAACACTGCTTATGACTGTAGTTGTAGTCTCATTTATATATATATATATATATATATATATATATATATATATATATATATATTATCATACATATGCCGCGACCTGACGGGTCGACCAGTTGGCTCTCTGTGCACTGTATCTTTTCACTAAACTAGAAGAGGGTCGAGCAGTTATCCCATAAAATGTTTGGCCTTAAAAGGCAAAGTACCCAGGACTCTATGGTTAGGAATACACAATGCATCATTAATTGCCATATGTAAGAGCGCAGCAGCTCTGAATATGTCACTCTGGGGATGCGGCACTTCTGAATTAACTTTCCCCAGTCTAGTTTCATAGGATGCAGTATCAATTTTCTTTCTTTCTTTTTTAACACTGCTTATGACTGTAGTTGCAGTCTCATTATATATATATATATATATATATATATATATATATATATATATTTATCATAGATATGCCTCGACCTGATGAGTTGAACAGTTGGCTTTCTGTGCACTCTCTCTTTTCACTAATCTAGAAGTGGGTCGAGCAGTTATCCTATGAAGTGTTTCGCCTTAAAATGCTAAGTACCCAGGTCGACCAGTTGGCCTCATGAACGTGGGTCGACCAGTTGTCTTTTTCCATGTCTTGATTGATTAATGTCATTTTTAAATGTGTCTGTCGGTTTGTTTATCTGTTATTCCTTTCTCTATCCCAACCTCCCCTACTCACCCTTTTCATTTTTATTTATTTATTTATTCAGTTATCTATCTATCTATCTATCTATCTATCCATCCATCCATCCAGATGGGAGGAGGTGAGAGGAAGGTGCCCGGTACTCATGGAGTGGTAAATAAATAAGGCTTGGAAGAAATAGCTGAATATTAATTCATTTGAATAATATTAAAACTGTTCAAGTCGAAAACAATTGCTTTCTTTTCTCTTTGCCCAGAGATCTGACTGACTGCAACTTGGAAAGAAGAAGGCCTTGCTTCATAGAGACCTCCCTCCTGCTTTGGGTGGGGTCACTGAGTGAACGTGGGTGGGTCGACCAGTTTCCATGTTTTGTCTTTTATGGATTGAATGGATGTGTCTCATTTTTCATGACTTCTTGTGTATTTCTTTTCTTCCTTCCTTATCTATTTACTTACTTCTTTAAAAAATTACCCACCTGGTTATTTACTTACTTTTTCGTACATTCCTTACTTTATTTCCTTATCTTATGTGCTGACAAATAAGGCTGGAAATAGCTGAATCATTAAAAGTCTTCAAATAAATATAAAGCAATTCC